>KK118626.1:220838-240199 GCA_000611955.2 Stegodyphus mimosarum
AGCATACTTGAAAATTAAGAGATTTTTTATTCAAAATTTCCTAAGATATACGTGAATTTATATATCTGCGCGCTTTGAAATTTGGCATATTTCTTAAAAGCGATAATAACACAAATGTGGTTTACGCACTTTGTTAAAATTATTTCAAAGTATGAATGATAACTTTTTCTTCTCTCACATTGAGGGAAAGAAAGAAAAGGAAAATAGGTTGCTATAAATTAAGAAGTTCGCCAACTGAATTATTCGTGGCGAAAACTAAAAAAAAAAAAAGCGCCAAGACAAATTTTTGAATTTCTCCATACATTTCGCACCAAATTTTGCAAAATTTAATATTTAGGCATAATTTGAGTCGTAGAACCGAGATAACGGAATAAAATTGGCGTGTCATTTCAGAAAAAGTCCGATTTTGTGTCAAAATGCGGATGTTAGATTGAAGCTGTATATAAATCTAATATGTATCCTAATTTGCGCTTTCGAGACATGGGAAACGCAATTTGAATTTCGTCAACCGGTCTAGTAGAACGGGGGATATAGAACTGTCCTCTTTTTTTTTTTTTTTTTTTTTTTCCGCAGTGTACTTCTCTTAGAGAAAGAATAGCGCTTGTCTGATACTGAAGATCGCGATAGTGATAGATATGAATGTATATAAACACATCTGAACAAGAACTTCTACCCTTCTTAGTAGAAATTACGATTCTTTTTTCTGTGCAAAAAGGGAAATAGAAATCTAAATATCCGCACTAACTGCAAACAGAGCGCAGGGACTTGACCAGCGTAGGAGGCATAGGCAGACGCTAAGGACGCCAGTTGCCGGAGGTTGTTAATTAATTTCGTCTCACAAGCCACAATTAAATGAAGATATAGTTAGCTTTGAATTATATCAACATGTTTAATTGAAAGAGGGCGTCAACAGTGGTAATCCCCCTAGAGCAATAAAACTGCTGAAGTTGGTTTTGGCACACCTCACCCAAATTCGAATAATTTGCTTGCATTTTTTCTGCAGACCAGATATAATTGCAATGGAAATGTGAGAATGTATATATATTTTCATTCGTCGTATATTAATTTAATAGTCAAAACGGTATTTTTATTTCAACAAGCCCAGTTGAATGTCACAGGTTTTTCGACAAAATTAAGCAATGAAATTCTTTTTTGTTTATCTGCAGAGTCCTTCACTCTTTATATCTAAGAAGAACGTTGAGGAACTTAGTGAAGTGTGTAGTGACTTATTGCTGAGTTCCAATAACTAAGGATAGACTCAAGAAGGGTTAAACTTCCCTTTACTTCACTCAAAATATGATTAACAGTAGGCCCCTTTCTCGGGCTTACAACAAAGCCTCCACTCGGGCTTGAACTCAAAATAAGAAATAAGAACTAAACTATAATTAACTAAAAGAGACTTAGACGAAGTTAAACACAAGATCTAAACTAGTTGGCCCTTAATTTAAACTAGCCGGCTAATATCAAAAGGCAAGTAATAATACGGCCGAGCGTAACAGCTTCAAGGCCGAAGCCAAACACTCGCTACTCTGGATTCCCAGCTCTCTCTCTCTCTCACGAAGTAAGTTGAACCTTCCTTAAATACTTCTTCTAACTCAGTTGCATTCAGCGCGATTCTAAAAACTCATTCTGGTAGGGAGTTGTATGTGGAAACAAGAATCGATAGGAAAGTACTTTGAAGTAAAAATAACTGTTATAAAATTAAAATATACCTTACATATCTAAGCACACAGTTCCTTTCAATTTCAATTTTTAAATAATAAGAATAAGGATATTTTTTATTTATTTGGTGTTCTAAAAATGCTAGCTTTTATTCTTGTTGCATTAAAATTAAGCAAAGAAATTCTTTTTTATTAAGAATAAGAGCATTACTTTTTATTGTAATAAATTATTATTAAATTATTATTATTATTATTATCAATTATAACATGTAGGTTAACTAAAGGCATAAAAACCTTAACCGGAAGATAAGAACAACATAATTCAATAATTTTAAAAACAAACAAACAAAAAAAGCTGAAAGGTTTCATATTTTAAATTACGTCTAAAGGGGCGTTTTTTTAACGTTTTATGTGTTATCTTTATTTGTTAAATTTCATGTTCTTCGCACTTAAACCATAAAATTCAGTTCAACAGCAATATCGCAAAATAATTTTAAAAAGAGCATATCTTTAAAATTTCCGATACACGGTCTCTCGCGTTGGAGATAATTATTTTTTTTTTCCTTACAGTTTTGCTATTGCTCGCTTTGAAATCCTTGAGTTTGTTCATCAAAAATTCGTTAAAGTTTTACAAAATATGAAATATATAATAAAACAAATCCCAGATTTAGGCTTCCAGGTGCCCATATTCGAGTGAATGACTACATTATTCAAAATTTGATATCTGTAGGTACCGTTGTTTTTTCACAGTGCGAGAAACATACATACATTCATGCAGATTCTTCATTATTTAATTTCTTTAAATATAATGCAGGGCTCTAATATTTGGTGGCAATAATTTGAAAAGTGAAACGTTGTTTATAGTAAACCAACGCAAAATGTCAAAACGAAATTAATAGCCCTTCTGAGCAAATTACCCCTTTGGGCTAATAAGTAAATTTTATGAAATTATGGAGTTGCTGATAATGGAGGGCTTTAAATCAGTCTTTTCAAAAGAAATAGAGCTGTGTTAAAACAGGCATTCTCATTCATAGGTCATTTCTATACTGTTATTTCTTTCATTATCATTATTCTTGAAAATTCTGCCCATATCCTTAAATGTTCCTTCAATGAGCATTCTGCAATAAATCGCATATACCAAATATGCTGTGTGAAGTTTAATTTTAAAAAACAAGTATGTTTTTAGTTATGAAAGTATTTCAATTGTGCTACTTAAAAAATTTTATATGTATTTTATTTTACGCTTTTTCATCCAAAGAAGAGAGAAAATTTAATGAAAAAAGAAAATCACTACGTCGGAACATGTGAAAACTATGCCTTCTAATCAGGATGGCATTAGTTTACGTGACGTCACTTTTCTTTCAGACTAGTTATGTCTATGCTACAACGGAAGTTGTATTCAGTTCATTTCAGTGTCTAATTTAAATATTTCGTTTCATAATCACTTAAAATCTGGGACTGTTAACAATGATGGATTAAATCTCTGAATTAGATCCATTGTTCGCAGACGCACGATAGCTAAGTACCAATCGATTTTTGAAAAACCGCCAAAATCCTGTTGAGAGAATCTTCGGGAAGGGTGGATTTCGTTTGAAAGATTATTTCTCCACCTAATGCGATGACACAAAGATTGAAATTTTGCAATGATTAGTCTAATCGGTGAAGAAGAGCATGTGCGGAAATTCAGTCAAAAGTTAAAAGAAAATACCGTACATCAAATTTTGAGAAAATGTGACTAGAATGCTTATTGTCGTGATAAATACGTACGTATGTTAAATTTCAAAAACATCATCTTCTGTGTAGAAGGGAATGGAAAATTATTTTCATGATTTGACCCAAATAAATAAATAAACTAATGAGCAATGTCTATCTCTGTCTACTGTCCACCTCTTGTGTGAAATCTGGAGAGTAGTGACCGCACAGAAGAAGGGTTAAAACTACCCTTATTACACTCTTTAAATTATTTAGAATGCCTCAACTCGACGCTAACACACTACGCATCTGCTTGGGGGTCACTGAAACAGTAAGAACTAAACTCAAAATTTGAAGATACTAACAAGTAGTAGAATTAAGCTACATGGCTCAGACTATACTGTTTCCTAACAGAACGTTGAAAACATCTAGTGGCAGTGAAGTAATAGCTGTTACGCCACGTTTAACCAGCAATAAATGTTAAGCCGAAGCTCGCGCTACAATAATCACAGAGTTTTCCGAGGCTCTCTAACTTTCCCTTCTAGAACTCGATATTTAAACTTTTTTTCCCGCTAGTAGAATTTGCATTACTTCACGCGTGCTACAGAATTTAAATATTCTGGCATTGATAGGTAGGGGAATGAAGGCCATAATGCATGTTATTGACGTTTAGTAATAATTTTGCAGTTCTGACTAAAACCGTCAAAGAAAGTCCTTTTTCGAAGTATTTAAATCAATGAAAAAATTGAAAAGACATAAACTAGCATCAAACGTTATTTTACTCCGTCTAGGAAGGGGGGGAACAAGTAATTTTGATAAGCTGAATCTATTTTGAATATCTGACGTCCATATAATTGGAGTTTTGTTCATTATAATCAGGCTAAGGTGCCTCTCCATCCAAAACTCAATATTGCATGCAGATGAATAACTTCAAGCGTGCAAAATACAGTGGTACCTCCGTACAGATACAGTGGTACTTCTAAATAGCTGCAAACGATGTTGTACAGGTCCCAGGGCTTGATTTCTCAGCCCTTGGAAAATCGTCAGGAAAGAGGAACAAGAATAAATAAATGAATAAAATGCCCAGTAAAATAATGAAATAATTAATAATTAAAAAATTAAATAGTTAGTCGAAAGGGGCTTTGTCCCTGAAGGACTATTCTTTTCGTTTTGGCATTTTGCGTTGATTCACTATAAATGTCCGATTCACTTTTCAAATTGTTGCCACCAAACATTATTGCCCTCTATTATATTTAAAGAAATTAAATAATAAAGAATCTGCATAAGTGTATGTATGTTTCTCGCATTGTGATAAAACAACGGTACGTAGAGCCATCCAATTTTGAATAACGTACGTTTCCACCCGAGTATGGGCATATGGAAGCCCAAATTTAGAATTTGGAATTTGTTTTATCAGCTATTTCATATCATTTTTGATTAACAAACTGAACGACTTAAAAGCGAGCAATGGCAACACTCTACCGGGGGGGGAATTTACCTCCAGCGCGCGGAACTATGTATCGGAAATTCTAAAGATACACTCAGTTTAAAATTAATTTGCGATATTGCCATTAAACTGAATTTTATGGTTTAAGTGCGAAGAACGGGATATTTAATAAATAAAGGTAACACACAAAACGTTAAAAAAAACTTTGGATGTAAATTTAAAATCTGAAATATTTAATTATTTTTTTATGGTTCAAATAATTATATAATTAACGATTGCAATAATTTATAGGATTTGACTCTTTTTAGCCACATAAACACTAATCTAGATCCTAATAATGAATCTGGCGATTTCTCTCACAGGCGTGAAGTAATGCCAGCACAGAAGAAGGGTGAAAATAACCCTTTATTAATCTCAACTATGAATGGTAAGGCAAGTACCTCTTGCTTTACAGTAACACCGACAACTTGCGGTGAAAATTAAGAATTTGTAATACAAATATATCAAGTCAATATTTTATCTCAAGCTACTGAAATGCTTCAATTTGGTCTTCAATATTAAAAGAACACTGGCCTCTTCCGGCCAGTTGGGATAGTGGCTAGCGTCGCTGATTGCCGTACCGAAGGGTCCAGGTTCGAATCCCGAAGAAGGCATTGTTCTTTGTAAATGTATAATGTCCGTGCGGCATGGGGGCACTCTAAATATGCGGAGAAGCGAAAGTCCTCCCGAGAGGTTGGTGGTGGGGAAAGAGGGGGTACGAAACCATCGGACCCGTGCCCCCAGCACTGGGGCGGAACTGAGCAAAGTCGTACTGTCACCTGTATGGGGCTCAAGGATCTTGCCAACGACAGGCGCTATCTTGCACTCCTTGCCACGATGAATTTCGTGGGCTTGTTCTGATGTTGCTGTCGGACAAGTCATATAAGTCACAACACAACACTGGAATCTTCGAATCCCGGGAACCTTGCAAGCAAATATTTCGAATCCTTACCTAAAAAACAACTTTAAAACATTTTTAACTCAAAACTTTAAAAAAGACTGTTTTTAATAACGTAGAGTAGAACAGCTCGTTAATAGAAATAATTTTAAAAAAACTCGTCGTTCCAATTTCAGTGATATGTGAAGCACCAACATCACCTTGTACCGCCTCTGAATGCCACACAGTCAATTTTGTGAAAAGAAGTTTTTGAGCTTTCTGTGTTAAATATTTACAAATGTAAGCATTTGAAATAATCTTTTTCCTTCTGTATTGGCTTTGAATTGAAAACTTTCTGAGAAAATATAAAGAATTTGAATATATTTGTCAGTTTGTACCGAGAAAATGAATCTCACGATGCAAAAGTTTTAATTATGCACTTCCTTCTGTAAATTTTATAGACATCCTTTAATAACTAACTATTAAGGCTTTTTTTACAAAATATATTCTTAATTTTTTTATTAAATGTCTAATTCGAATGATGCTTTAATTAAAAAAAAGCTTTCCCCAACCCAATGCTATAGATTATTGTTATTATTATTATATTGTTACGAATTTCGCATTTATTTGGCTATTTATTTAGAATTGTAATTAAAATTCCTTTTATTTCCCCGTGCAACGCAGACGATTTTTGAAGAGAAGGCTACGTCGAAAAAAAATAAAAAATAAAATAAAAATAAAAGAGCGCGTGCATTTAATGCTTAATAAATAAATATCTCGTAATTACTGTTGCCATCCAGAAAAATCTAGAAAAATCGTGATTGTTCTACTGATAATTAAAAAGCTTATAAAAGCCGAGGTAAAACAGCTCATCTCAGTTTAATTCTCTGTGGAAAGCGGTGAAAAGGTATACAAAATGCCACACATTCATTCCGCCCCTTAAAGGCCCGCAAAGAATCCACTACACTGAAACTGAGAAAGCAGAACTTTTAGCTACGCATCTGGAATCTCAGTTTTGCACTAACAACATTGGTGACACAAACACGGATCACTTCATTTCTAGTTTTCACAACAACTACACAACAAGTCCCTACACAGACAACATCATCACAGTCATGCCGTCGGAGGTCTCTGGATATATCAAGAGATTGAAGAAAAACAAGAGCCCTGGATATGATGGAATAACCAATTGCATGATTAAACATTTTCCTCCTAAAACCATATGCTACCTAACGAAGATCATCAATATTATTCTGAAGATGCAACATTTCCCGAAGACCTGGAAGCTTGCCAAAGTGGTTCCACTTCTTAAACCCAATAAGCCTGCGACAGAACCAGCATCATATCGACCAATAAGTCTACTGTCTACGCTAAGCAAAGTGGTGGAAGCAGTTATTCTTAAAAAAGTCAATGAGCATCTGGAGCAGAACAACTCAATTATTCCCTACCAATTCGGCTTCCGTAGTAAGCATTCTACAACTCATCAGCTTTATCGGGTTGTTGAAATGATCACTGGTGGATTTCAACGGAAAAGAGTCACAGGAGGAGTCTTTCTAGACGTCGCTAAGGCCTTCGACCGTGTATGGCTGGATGCCCTTATATACAAATTACACTGTCTGGGTCTCCCAGGCTACATCATTAACATAATTAAATCCTACCTGACCGGTAGACACTTTGTCGTTCACGTATTAGGCACACATTCAACAGCCAGACCCATAAAGGCTGGAGTCCCCCAGGGGTCTCTTTTGGGCCCCACATTATTCAACATATACGTGAACGACATCCCCACCACACCTGACACGACACTCGCAATGTATGCTGATGACACTGCGATCCTCACACAAAGTGCATTTATTGGTTCAGCAATTCAACGATTACAAAACCACTTACAATTACTAGAGACTTGGCTAGTGAAGTGGAAAATCAAGATAAACGTTGATAAAACGGCAGCCATCCTGTTCACCAAAAAAGTGAAAACTCCTAAAAATTTACAGTTATATGGAGAGACCATCCCCTGGGCCAAGCAAGTCCCTTATCTTGGGGTGATCCTCAACAAAAGGTTATCATGGAACCCACACATTACAAGTAGTCTTAAAAAGTTTCGAGTACGTCAAAAAATACTTTACCCCTTAATTTCTCGAAACTCCGTTCTATCTATAGATAATAAGTTACTTATTTATAAATCCTTGTTGCGTTCTATTATTTGTTATGCTTGCCCTGTGTGGGCGTACTCTTGTAAGTCTATTCGCAAAAAACTACAAACAGCGCAGAACAGTGTTCTACGCCAAATAGTATGTGCCCCATGGTACATTAGAAATCAGCGCTTGCATGACGAACTTAAAATTGAATATATTAAAAGTTATTGTTGCCGTCTGGCACGTAAGTTTTTTGAAGGTCTGGGGGATCTTAACAATCCCACCATGACCATTTATGACTATGATGTCAATGATATTGTCAATGTTAGACGCCCTCGGGCTATCTTAAATGTTAATCTTGACTAATGCCTATTACTCTGTTGTAATGACTTGTACGACAATTCTGTTGCATTATTGTATTTTGTATTTATCAAGTGTTATTTGCATTGTATTCCTCTCCTGTTCTATATTTTTATACATTTAATCGGATTGAGTGCACCTCTGTATTCGCATGTTACCTAACATCATGATTTTTTTTTCTTTACGCATATAATTAGTGTGTCACCAGCTCAGCGGCCTTCTCTTTCTAAACAGGCATTTTCGGTTTTTTCGTGGGATTTTGAATGGCTTTATTTACTTTTAAATTTTACTTTTCATAGGGCAAGTTATTGATAATAGCCCCGCCTTCCTTTTGTTTTTACTTACTTTAATTAGTACCTTTCATATATATAATTATATATTTTAAAAAAAATCTATTATTACTTATTTTTAAGTTATTTTGTACTTGCCAATTTATTAGAATCATACTTATGCATTCGATGAGGGGTAGGGTCCTTTGACCCATGCACCCCGGTTTTCGAACCACTCTCCTCGCCATTCTCATCTCAGTTGTAGTTGTTGTTGTTGCTGCTATTACTTCTAGTTGTAAAGAGCGAACTGCTGTTTGTTTACTTAATGCTGTATTGATTGAAGCGATTTCGCTGTGAGATAGAATTATTTTATCTGTTTTGAATTGAGTTTTTGCTAAACGTTTGAGATATTGTGCGAAGATCTGTGAAGAAATATTTCAGCATTTTAATTTATTTCTTGAGGAAAGAATATATTTTTGTTAACTTTTTAACGACTTGTGCATTCAATATATAACGAACCCGTACGCACGTAACATTATTATTATTATTATATGAAATTTTAAATATTCGAAAAATTCCAGAAGTTCAAGAACCTTTTAGGATTCTTCGAAAAAATTTAAAATTCGTTTCGCTTCTTTTGTTAAGCAGTAAGGAATTTTGTTGATATATAAAAAAAAACAAGGATTGCCGTATTTGGGATATGGTAGTTCTTCCCTCTCTTCCTTTCCCCGCACTTCAATTCATTCGCCTTTTTCAACGTTCCTCATTCGAAATCTGTAGCAAAAAAAGTCACAAAATGGAAGTTCTGATTTATTTCAACGACCAGTGCAAACCACCATTACTTTATGCCGGTAATAAACGTTCATGAAATGTCGACCGTTGAAACGATTCTCTTCCAACGGCCGCTCGCGGTGAGAAGGCAGTTTGACCGCCTCGGGTACGAAGACGATGACTCAGAAAATACAACTCTCCATCTCATTTGGGAAGTGGGCGCGACTAGCGACGGTTAGGCCGCGGAGGTGACCTCTTCCGTTTCCAGACTCCTACGTAAATGCTTTCCTTTTTAAGCCTTTAAGCAACGATCGCTGAAGATCGACCGACGATAATGACCTGTTACGAAATATTTTTCGCCTCTTTACTGAAGGTGGAGTATAAAGTTAATTCTTTCGTGTTTACATATTGCACATCTGTAGATGTAAACAAATACCTTTAGTTGCAATCGTGAAGAAAAAAATTCGACCTTTCAAAATTTCTTTTTTGGGTCGATCTCCAATTTATATCCCACATCCATTGTAAAATTCACTCCTTGCATTTCGTTCGCTAGTATATACATAGAGTAACATTTAAATCATCTGAAATACTGGACAATTTCCATAAAATCATTCTATTTTAATTCAGATATTTTTGTGAAATCAACAGATTGTAAAGAGCTAGATGTGACGTCATTCGTGATAAACATTGAGTTCTTCTGTTTAAATTAATGATGTTAATTTCACCAACAGAAAATTATTTGAAAACTGTGTTAAAGTTATTCACTTTTTATTATTTCTGAAGACTGGGATCTTGTTATGCGATATAATAAAATCCCAAGTGCCAGTTTCAAATTAAGCTACCGAATGAACTTAAAATTAAAACAGTCTGCTAAAATTTTAAAAAATTATACGAAAACTCATGTCCTTTTTTTTTTTTTTTTTTTTTTGACAAAGGGACTTTGTACCTGAAGGACTATTGTTTTCGTTTCGGCATTTTGTGTCGGAAACATTAAATGTCGGTTCACTTTTCAAATTGTTGCCACCAAATATTGTAGCTCTGTATTAATGAAATTAAATAATGAAGAATGTGCATAAATGTATGCATATTTCTCGCATTGTGATAAAACGACGCTACCTAGAGCCATCGAATTTTGAATGACGTAATCCTGCTGCAAATATGGGCATCTGGAAGCCAAAATTCGAAATTTGGAATTTGTTTTATTATCGATCTCATATTTTGCAAAACTTTAACGCATTTTTGATTAACAAACTCAAGGGTTTCAAAGACAGCAATGGCAATGTTGTATAGAAAAACATTTTTAGCTCCAGCGCGTGAGACTGTATATCGGAAATTCTAACGATATGCTCAGTTTAAAATTATTTTGCGATATTGCTTTTGAACTGAACTTTATGGTTTAAGGGCGAAGAACATGATATTTAATAAAAAAAAATCTGAAATGTTTCAGATTTTAAATTACGTCCAAAGGGACGTTTATTTAACATTTTGTGTGTTACCTTTATTTGTTAAATACCATGTTCTTCGCACTTAAACCATAAAATTCAGTTCAACAGCAATATCGCAAAATAATTTTAAATTGAGCATATCTTTAGAAATTTCGGTACACGCTCTCACGCGCTGGAGATAAAAATGTTTTTCTGTACAACGTTGGTATTGCTGGCTTTGAAATCTTTGAGTTTGTTAAAGAAAAATTCGTTAAAGTTTTAGAGAATATTGTTACGAATTTCACATTTATTTGGCTATTTATTTAGAACTGTAATTAAAATTCCTTTTTATTTTCCCGTGCAACGCACGCAGACGACTTTTGAAGAGAAAGCTACGTAAAAAAAAAAAAAAAAAGAAAAAAGAGAAAAAGAAAAAAGAAAAAAGAAAAGAAAAAAAGAAAGAAAACGAAAAAAAAGAAAAAACATGCATACATTTATGCAGATTTTTCATTTTTTAAAATTTAATGCAGAGCGATAACATTTAGTGGCAACAATTTGAAAAGTGATACGCCGTTTTTGTGTTTCCGACGCAAAATCGCAAAACGAAAGTAATAGTCCTTTGGGACTAAATCCCTTTGGACTAATAAATAAAGGTAACACACAAAATGTTAAAAAAACGCCCCTTTCTACGTAATTTAAAATCTGAAATCTTTCGGATTTTTTTTTCTTCCCCTACCGTTTTATTAAACAATAATAATACCTGCTCATTAATTAATTAGTTAATTTTGCCGGCTATTAAAATATTTAACGTCGGATTTCCTTGCAAATTTCCTATTACATCCGCACGTACGTATTAAAATCCATTAATGACAAATGAAAAGAAATGAAAGATGAATGTAATTAACGCTTCTGTGATCATCAATTCGCTGAAGATCATGCAAATTTTTTAAGTAGTACGGGCAATTTTAAGAATAGAAACATGTAAATTAAATAATGATAAGAACAAATAGATTTTTAAGTAAAAGCCTAGATTTCCAAACAAAAATGACATTTTATACCTTTGATTTCGGATTCTATGTTATGAAAGACAATTCTTTTTTAAGCGATTTTCTTCGAGTTTTTTCCATAGTTTTGTTTACACCGAGCATTGTTTCTTAAATAATAAATGATACTTAGACGCAATATAAATTGTTACTGTTGCGTTTTACTCAAATATTTTTAAACCAAAGGGGCGTTAACGCAAAAGGGCTATTAAGTCTCAAAACAGTTGAATCACTTAAATGCGATGTGTCACTTTTCACGTTGTTGCCACCAAATATTATCTCCCTGTACTATATTTAAAGAAATTAAATCATGAAGAATCTACATAAATGTATGCATGTTTCTCGCAATGTGAAAAAAAAAAGGGTATGTACAGTCATCAAATTTTGAATAACATAATTCTCCACCCAACTATGGGCACTTGGAAGCCTGAATTTGGAATTTGTTTTATTGTCTATTTCGTAAAACTTTAACGAAATTCTGATAAAAAATTTAACAGTTTTAAAGCGAGCAGTGGTAGCACTATAGGGAATAAAGCATTTTTATCTCCACAGCGTGAGACTGTCTATCGGAAATTCTAAAGATATGCTGTTTTTAAATATTTTTAGCTCGACTAGCGTTAACCCAAATGCTCTCGAAACGTGTATATGTCTGTAAACGAGGGGAAAAAAACGCCCGTTTTGACGTAATATAATTTGCTGTTTGTGTTTTTGTTTGTGTTATTGAAAATTAAAGAACTCGAAATTGCATGATTTTTTATGTTCTCAATAAGAGCGTCATATTCTACTTGTTGCATTTATGAATACGCGGAATGATATATTATTTTAATTTTGAGTCTTGAAAAAATAGGAGGAATTTTTAAAAACATTATCATATTACATCACATAATAATGAATTAATACATTAAATAAACTCTCAATTTTTAGTTATCAAATTTCTTTAATCACCGCTAAATCTGGAAAAAGTTATACTATAGGGAAGAAAACTAATCAAATCATCAATATCAGCATTTCTTAAAACGGTTCTGGGAAGATGACAAAGATGACAAAGACGTTAAAGCTATGCCACTGAGTAACAATACTGTTAGCGGAAGAATAAACGAAATGAGTGAGGGTATTGATATACAACTTGTTGAAAAGCTGAAAACAAGAAAATCGTCGGTGCAAGTGGATGAATAAACTTTGAGAGACATTGAGACCGTATTCATAACTTATGTAAGATGGTACGAGGGGTGATCCAAAAAAAAGTTTACAAGGCAAATGAAAATGTATTTATTAGCAATAGAAACAAGATACAAATGGGAATCAACAGACACATCTGGCCTTCACTTTTCCACATAGTCGCCAAACCTGTTTAGGCATTTGTCAAAACTTTCTACCGACTTGTTTATCCCGCCTTGGTAGTAATCAGGGCCCTGCTCATTGAGCCATTTCTCGGCAGTTGTTTTCACTGCATCGTCTGAGGTGGGATAAGTATCGCTTCAACGCCGGAAAAATGAAATAGTCACTTGGAGCCAAATCGGGGCTGTATGGGGGGTGATTCCAGACCTCCCACTTGACCCTTTTCAGCAATTCCTGAGTCTGGCGAGCTGTATGGGGCCTGGCATTGTCATGCAGAAGAATGACGCCTTTGCTCAGTAATCCAGGCCGTTTGCGTCGGATGGCTTTACGCAATTTCGTTAAGGTGGCACAATAAAGATCGGCCTTAATGGTATGGCCACGCTCCAAATACTCGATTAGGATAACACCAGTCGTATCCCAGAAAACGGTTGCCATCACTTTACCGGCAGAGGGTGTGACCTTAAACTTCTTCCTCATCGGTGACCCAGCGTGTTTCCACTCCATTGTGGCTCTTTTGGATGTGGGGGTGAAGTGATGAAGTCATGTTTCATCACCGGTAACGATGCGATCAATGAAGTGTTGGCCGTCTGTATGGTATCGCTGAAGAAATGTGAGCTGCACATCATTCGAGTGGCCTTATGCTCCGCGGACAACACACGTGGAACCCAGCGGGCACAAACTTTGCAATATCGCAACTCATCGGTTGCGATACGCTGAACGTTACCATAACTCAGGTCCAACTCTGAGGCAATCTCACGCACGGTTACTCGTCGATCCCCTTGGATGATTTCTTCAACATGCGCCGTGTTGATATCCGTCCTTGAAGAACTTGGACGGCCGCTCGCTTCCATATTGCAGTTTTCCACATCCTCCCTGCCCGCTTGATAAGAACGACTCCATTTCGCTACTTGTTGTCTACTCATTGCTTTGTCCCCGTATACCTCAACGATTTGTCTGTGAATTTCGGATGCGGCCACATTCTTGGCCCATAAGAATCGAATTACGGCTCGCACCTCTATGTGAGACCACTTTTCTAGACGTCGTGCCATTACTGTCGCTCTTAAGTGTCTGCGTACTGACGCTACTTACTCTTAGAACCGTTCTAGGACAACTAGCGCCTTCTGTCAACCACCCTGAGTGGAAATATTCGCTCCACAATTATTACGTTTCAAATGCTTCTGCTTGTAAACTTTTTTTTGGATCAACCTACGTATATTGATAAAAGTGACTTTGCTGAAAAGATGTTGTTCTTTAAGTCACCACTACCTCCAAAGATAGTTACAGTAAGCTAAAAAATTACTTAGATATCAATACCACACCAATGAAAAATATAACATCTTGTACTGCAGATGGTGCCCCTAATATGATGGAAAAGAAAAATGGTTGCTTAAAATTGATGAAAAATGAGAATCCGAAAACTGTTCTTGTGCAATGTGGTATTCACAGCCAAAATCTACTAGCTTAACTCATTTCCTCTGTTCTAAATGAAATACTATAATTTAGTTAGAAAGTGTATCAATGCTATTAAAGCTAGTGCCAAATGTGAACGTCCTTACAAGCTATTTTATTCACATGGTCTTCATTTGTTACATTCCCACTGAGTAAGGTGGCTTTCGAAAGAGAACTGGTTCAAAGGATTCATGGAACTATTTCATACGCGTAATGATTTTTTAAACGACAAACCTGAAATGAAAAGTCTGTTAACGATCGATGGTAATTTGTGAGTTACTCAGCTATGAAAAACTAAATATACACTTTTAGAGGAAAAAAAAACCACGCATCGAGAAGATATAAAGCAAATTGGACACAAATTGATATGCATACAGGTTTAGACGGAAAATGCTAAATTTTACATTTTGGCTTCCAATGAATGAACGGTTGTCGCTACAGCGCATCTGATCTGCGTAACTGGCAGGATATTTAAGAGGAGAAATTACGGAATCATAAATTCTTCACGAATTTCATTCCGTGCACTCTGGTAAACAGTAACTACGCCTCGCATACAGGTGCGCGAACCATATGCGCAAATGTCAGAATTTGAGAGAGGTCGTGTAGTTGGGCTCAAAGAAGCCGATTGTTCTTATCGGCGAACAGCTCAACATTTGAGCAGGAGCGATGCCACTATTAGACGATGTTGACAGAAATGGGTGAACCATGGTCGCACACAGCGTCAGAAAGGAAGCGGTAGGCCTAGACAAACGACAGAACGTGAAGACCAAGCAATGGTCACAGCGGCACTCACAGCCCCAGACGCATCATTATCATCGATTGTACGTGCAACTACTGCTTCAGTGACCGCAAAGACCATTCATAGACGGATCACAGAAAAGGGACTGAGGTCACGGCGCCCCTTTTGCCGACTACTATTGACCTCTGTACAACGTCAAGCCCGTTTGCAGTGGTGTCGGGCTCATTCGCACTGGAATGTCACTGACTAGAGTAGAATAGTCTTCAGTGATGAGTCCCGCTTTGAACTGTACCCCGATGACCAGCGAAGGCGAGTCTGGAGACGTCCCGGGCAGCGGTGTGATACCAACCTGACTGTCTTCCGGCAGACAGGCCGACAACCGGGAGTGATGGTCTGGGGTGCCATTTCATTTCATAGTAGGACCCCTTTGGTTGTCATCCGTTGCAACCTTATAACACAGCGGTACGTCGACGAAGTTCTAAGGCCCGTTGTGTTGCTCTTCATGTCACGCCAGCCTGGGTTTACATTTCAGCAACATAATGCCCGCCCCCACACTGCACATGTTTCTACTGCTTGCCTTAGTGCTTGCCGAACATTACCTTGGCCAGCAAGGTGCGGATCTCTTTCTTATTGAGCACGTTTGGAGCATTATAGGCAGGGCCCTCTAACCAGCTCGGTATGTTGACGATCCAACTCGCCAGTTGGACAGAATTTGGCACGGTACCCCTCGGGAGGACATCCGCAACCTCTATCAATCGATGCCAAGCCGAATAACTGCTTGCATAAGCGCCAGAGGTGGACAAACGCGTTACTGACTTTTTCACTTTGTGAAGCTCTATCACTTCAATAAATCATCCAATTTTTTTCAAACTGAAATAATTTGTTTCTCTGTACATGTACATCCCTTCCACCGATTTTCGTCCCATTCGCGTAACTCCTTCTTGGTGTGTCGTTTTTTTTTTTTTTTTTGTCTAAGAGTGTATTTAAACAACTTCAAGAAACAAATAAAACGCTTTGCAATGCAAAAGCGAAGATATTTGGTTTCATTACCTGTATTGAATTATGTCAGACATATATTTAGAACAAAAACTTTGAAAAGTATCATTAGCTTCAAAAATGTGAAGCGACTGATATCACTATACATGTTATTGTCGATCATCTGAAAATTTGATCGGCTCATTTTAAAAGAAAGATTTCTGATTTGAAAGAAATTGACTTCCAACTTGGACGATGCAGCCAGTGTTAGTGACTTTGTCTGATATTTCAAATATGAGTATCGAGAAGAACTCCCATGTAAGTCAATTTAAACTTTATTTAATATAAGAGGAGCGATAACACGTCTTCGTGAGGAAACCGAAATCAATTATCCAAATGTTACCAAATGAGCAAGAGAACAACTGTTACGGTTTCTCTCTTCATATTTAACTGATGCCATAAATGATTTGCTGCTAAAAAAGGGAAATCGGTTAAATGTAAGAAACCAGGGAAACTTGAGACTGAAGTCAACTAAATTTGAAACTGACATAAAATCTCTTGGCAGCAAGCTTCAAGCACAAAGATCTCACCAAATTTAAATAAATTTCATTAAAATTATCTTGTACTTGAATTTCAGTTCTTCATTATATGTTTTAAAAATTTGCTTACTATTTTGGCTCAATAATTTCCCAGCGATTCCTAAAACCTATCATTCAAGTTTCTTTAGTGAACATTTTAATTTTTGCATATTAAAAGTTATGTATATGGACTAGCTGGGAAAAATAGCAAACAGCTGACAAAAACAAAAGCAAATTATTAACTTTTTCTCACAGTTTTGATTGGTCTTTGTAGTTCTTTATAAATTTTTCTTTGTGGTCTACACAGTAGAAATTTACAGTTTGTTTAAATTATTAGTACGCAATTTTTTAAATAATTAATGTATTTTGCCAGTTTTAAATGCCATTTTTATTCATTTCTGCGTCATCCGACCTACCCGATTATCCGCTCAGACAATGGTCTGGTTAGGTCGGATAATCAGGACTCTACTGAATGTCGAAATAAGCAAAATAAATCATTTCAAATTCCATCACTGTAGAAAACTTTTAATCTTTTAAGACAGGTCGTTCCTATCTTTTAATAAGTCTGAAAAACTTTTTATATAGTGATAAATTTAGTGGTATCCTCATTTATAATGATATAAAAATATATTGTACAATTTCATAATTGTTATTATTATTTATTTATTTATTTATTATTGGAAAAATTTCCAAAATTTTCATGATTCAGCGTCAACTAACTTCTAGTTTTCCAAATTTTGCATCATGTAGTACTGTTTTCTTTCTTCCACCACCCAATGTAAGCTTAAATATTATATCACTCCATTAATTAATTTAATTATATTCCAATTTAACAGCTTAAAAAACATTAGTTTTAAATAATGGAATTTTATCACGTTCATTGCGGAGTCTTCTTAAAAGTGAATAAATATTTCACTTATCTCTCATAGGCGAAAGCAAATATGTAATAAGATGTGTAAAATTTTAACCGCTTGCGTTATAAAGAAAATGGAATTAAGATTTTTCAATCGTTTTTAGATGCTTTTTGAAATGTATTCTTTTTCTAAATTGCTTATGAAATGATTTATATTGTTGCGTGCATAGGGTTCGTAATAGATTGAATGCACAAGTCCGATAAATGGTTAATAAAATTTATTCTTATCAAAAGAAATATATCAGAACGTTGGAATTTTCCTCAGAGATATTCGTACAAGTGTTCACAATATCAGGTAGTACTAATCAGTAAAACGCAAATACGTTAAAGTAGAACGCAATTCACAGCGTAGAAAAGGCTAATCCGATGAACCATAACAACAGTATCTAATTAAATAACTGAGATGAGACGTTTTCTGTCTGGCATTTTATCGTTTTAAATCGGTCGCGAGAAATTTACTCGAAATTTCTGGAAAGCAAATGAGTAGAATTACAGTTACAGCTAACATATTAGTCAATTACCTTTATTCAGTTTAAATATAAATTATGAGATGTCTTATTTATTAAATGTTAAATGCATGTGCTCCGGTATTTTTACTTTTCCCGCGTAGCTTTCTCTTAAAATATGTCTCAGATCTACTAAAAATATCTAATTAAATACAAAATTCGTAACAATATATTTCTTTAAATAAGGGGCTGCAGAGATGAATTCTTTCCTAAGGAGGATTGTCCACCCTCATAGATTCAAATTGTAACAAATCTCGTAGATAAGAACTAAAGCGTGATCAACATCACTTAACCTAAGAAGGCTGGAAAAATTTAAGTATTATGATTTAATTGCGGAAGAAAACTATAGAAACGGTTCCTTATTTATAATTATTAAATACAGTGAACTTTAAATTAATTGATATTTTCTAGTACATTAAATTCAAAAAAGAAAAAAGTCAGTGTCACATTTTATGCATAACTTAGATTGCACCACTTTAAAAAAACTGAAATTGGGATTACAGTTTTGTTTTATGATGGAAACTGAGAATCATTGCTTCAAATCATCCTTTCGGACAAACAGAGCTTGAAATCAACCTGACATCTATTTATAATTGTAATAAATTACCTATTTAATATCGCCTCCTTGCTTTGAAGCCATTCTTACTCCAGTCGAATAGAACTGTAAAAGTTAGGCTTCTATTGTGATTTGAAGCTTTAGCCTCCATTGTACCCTGACGAACATAATTCCTCTGCATTTTAGATCCTTGTAACGAGCTTTCTCTAATGTTTTTAAGAATGTTTGTTTGCCAAACGCTCTTGCATGTCAAACAGCGGCCTAGCGGTAGAGCCGCTGAACACTGGTAGCTCGTTCCGGGGTTCGACTCCCGGCGAATGAGCTCGCTGCATGGGTGTTTTCGTGGTTTCCCCTTTGTATCCCCAAAAAGAGTGCTCTTGAACGCTCTCTTCTCCATTGGGAAAAGTATATTTCGAATGCTACTCAAAATCCAACATCCTTTATTGCGCTGGCATAAAATCCGGGCTAGACAGTTTGTCTCCCGATGCAATCTTTATAGGTCTAAATTCTGCTGTCTAAGGTTTCTGCTAAATTCTAAAAAAAATTACCACCCCTGCATTTTGAGGAGCCAAGATTGCACCGGTGCTAG
>KK118626.1:240850-278470 GCA_000611955.2 Stegodyphus mimosarum
ACGTTGTACAGAAAAACATTTTTATCTCCAGCGCGTGAGAGCGTGTACCGAAATTTCTAAAGATATGCTCAATTTAAAATTATTTTGCGATATTGCTGTTGAACTGAATTTTATGGTTTAAGTGCGAAGAACATGGTATTTAACAAATAAAGGTAACACACAAAATGTTAAATAAACGTCCCTTTAGACGTAATTTAAAATCTGAAACATTTCAGATTTTTTTTTTTTTTTTTATTTGTAAACTTTATAACGTGATTTCATGACAGCTTCCTCTGTGTTATAAATAGTGCCTGATTATCGTTTGGCCCCATAAGGATCTTGGTTGCTAAAACCAATGCTTTATGGGCCCCCAAATCAACTTGCAGTTCGTTATACATAATGCTGATTTTACCTTCATTAAAAAAACGTAGATTCTGAGAGCTGCAGGAAAACGTATTGTACCTAGGCCCCCTGACAATGTCATGCGGGCCCTGGTCTGTAAAGCAAATCTTATAGATCTCGTTTTTATGATCAGATCAATCAGTTTTTAATTTGCAATTGAAACTATTCTTCCCAAATAAAGAATAAAATTTTATTTTATTTACTGTTTAAATATATCGTAAGTAAACAAGTCCAGCAATTGATGTAAAATAATTTTTGTGTGTTTATTTTATTTTGCTTAACAGAATATGGCAAAGCACACGAAAGCTGTTTTGCTAACATGTGTAAAGTATTCGGGGAGAAATATACGAGGTAGCTATTACGTTACACATAGCGAAAACAGTAAAAATACCTAAGAACTCACACCTACTAGACACCGAGCAGTAAGTCATTAAATTCTCATAATTCCACCTGAGTTTGATTCCAGGCGAAGAGGTTCGCTGCATGGCGTTTTCTTGCTTTTCCGCATGTGTAGCGCTGATACGAGCCGATTTTCCCTAGAAAACCCTCCACGAAGGCATCCTTCTCTATAGACAAATAGCCCTCGCGTGCTTTTCTAACAAACACAAACAGCCAGCTCGTTTGCTTGATTAGGAGCACGAGTCAAAGAAGAATGAAAGCTCTAATACGCACTTGGAAAATATTTGCCAAAACTCTAAACTACACCCAGTACGCGCTTCCAGTAATATAGTTGAGGGTTTATTGTGGTATCTTTGAGAAGAAAATCTCTCTGCTTATGAAAACTGTTCGACCAAAATGCAGAAGAGCAAAACACGAAGAGCACTTGACTTATAAGTTCTCATTCAACAGATGAATGCAGCTGATGAAAATAATCATCATCATTCTGAAACATGAGTATATCCCATCACTCTGGAAAACTGCGGTCATGTCGGTCCATAATTAAACCAAAAAAGTATCCTACTTGGCCATAAACTATAATCCAGTCATCTTTAGTCATCATCACTCCATCATCATTCAGTTTATCTTCTATTAGTACGATTGTCGAGACGGCAACATTGACAAGTCTCAACGCCTTCATCCGCACCAACAGAATCATGATTCCCAAAGTTTGATAGGAGAAACTTATCAACTACTCACGTGCTACACAGCGTGGTCGAACTGATTTCGAAGGAGCTATTGAAAAAGAAGTTTTCTGTTGGACATTTCCTTTATATAACTAAAGCTGGCCGGACGGCTTTATTCCCAGACCACATCACAAACATTTTAACTCCTACCTAATAGGTATAAACTTTATAAGGTATTTCTCCCGCCTTCTTAGCATGCCTTCGGGGTGTAAAGGCCAGCACGCTCGGCGCGTATTAGAGAGGTCCGAGGTTCGAGTCCCGGCGAGGGCGATGCTCATTTTTCACGTCTCCTGCTTTCGAAATAACCTAATGTCTCTACAACTTTGTCGTTCGTATTTCAAACACAAACTCTTCTTACCGTGCTATACTAGCCCCGTGCTATAGAGCTTCTTAGTGGAACCTGTACTACTCAACTTACATAGGGACAACACCTCCCAAGCACCCATCATCACTCTGGCACTTTATGCTGATGATATTGCGATGCTCTCGTAAAATGCTCTTCTTCGTCCAGCACTAGAAACACTGCAATATCACGTCCATTCATTAGAGACCTGGCTTGTGAAAAGGAGAATTAAAATTAATGTGAGACAAATCCACACCAGTTATCTTTACCAAGAAAACAAAATCACTCGCAGTCTTAACAAGTATGAAATCATGTTGCCCTGGGCTAAGCGAATATTTATCTCGGGGTGATCCTCGAAACATAGTCTTTCATAGCCTTCGCACAAACACCCTATCATCGAGAATTTCCAGCCACTTAAAGCAAAACTCTATACCCATTAATTGTCTGAAACCGCATTTTATCTATTGACAAGTTACTCATGTACAAAACGTTTTTCCGCTTTGTTATGATTGCCCAGACTTTGTTACTCCTGCCCAGTTTGTCCATAGTCCTATCACACCAATCGCAAACGATTATAAACGGTTTAGAACTACACCGAGACAAATATTTGTCATCTCATAATAAAAATAATAAAATGGAAGCTGGGTATTACCCACTACCTGCTTACTAATATTTAATGGCACAAACAATTTCATTTAAGCTTAAAAATATAAAAATAGCATTAGTCCAATATACAACTATAACTACTGCTTTCCAGAAAATGTCAACAACTCTATAGCCATTCTTAATAACCTAATGTAGATGCCACCATGTATGTAATTATCTGATATTTATCTTTTTATATTAATGTATTTTTTGGTTGGGTCCTCTGATCCCCTTTACCTTATCTGCTCATTTTTTCTACATCATGTTATCCTTTTTCAAGAGCTTCTCGTACATGTGAATTTTTATAATGAACCTGAGTACATTTCTCGAACATTTGAACTCTTATTATGCTAATGAACTAGCAATGTAGGAAATTAAATTTGAAATTTAGCATTTTATACCTAAATCACTGGAACCTGTGAACAATTATAAATTTTACAATCAGTTTTGACAGAGGTTGGGCCCCATGCCAGTAAATTCTGATGAATACACACTGCTGAGCATCTGTATCGTGGAGTCACGGTTATGTGGTGAAGCAGCTGCCCAGAGTATAATTTAAACGAAGTCCAAGGAAACAATAAATTCGATTGTATTGGGATAGTTAAAAATTTTAAATGTTCTTAAATTTCCAAAGTTAAATGAACAACCTGATATTAGCTAATACTCGTCTGGAGATACTATCTTCTTTCAAAAGGCGGAATGAAATTTTTAAAGAGAAATTATAACTTGAAATCCCCCCGAAATTTTACTTTAAAAATTATTAGTCCAAAGGGGCTTTGTCCCTGAAGTACTATTGTTTTCGTTTTGCGATTTTGCGTCGGTTCACTCCATGGAGGTTAGAATCACTGAATGCCCGTTTCACTTTTCAAATTGTTGCCACTAAATATTATCACCCTGTATTAAAGAAACTAAATAATGAAGAATCTGCGTAAATGTATGTACGTTTTTCGCACTGTGATAAAACGAGCCATTCAATTTTGAATTACGTAATCTTACTGCGAATGTGAGATTCTGGAAGCCCAAATTTGAAATTTGGTATTTGTTTTATTATCGATTTCATATTTTGTAAAACTTTAACGAATTTTTGGTTAACAAACTCAATGGTTTCAAAGCGAGCAACGGCAACGTTGTATAGAAAAAACATTTTTATCTCTAGCGCGTGAGACTGTGTACCGAAAATCTAAAGATATGCTCAATTTAAAATTATTTTGCGATATTTATCTTGAACTGAATTTTATGGTTTAAGTGCGAAAAACATGAAATTTAATAAATAAAGGTAACACACAAAATGTTTAAAATAATGCCGCTTTGAATTTAATTTAGAATCTGAAATCTTTCAGATTTTTTTATTGTTTTGAAATTTTTAACCCTTTTTTTTATCATTGAAGTCAATTTATTCTAAACTGTAACTTGCATCTAGTCTTTAATACGATTGAAGACTATTGGTTAAGATTTTGAAAGCTCAACCAATGAACACGAGCGTCGTAGGCCGTTTAAGTTTTTGGCGGATTTAATCCGAAAGCTTTATAAGTAAGAGCGGAGCTTTTGTTTGGACTTATTGAATTTGTGTTGACTTGCGTTTTGTTTTGGTACGGAGTTCAGTTTACTTTCTTTAAATCTTTCAGTACCGTGGTAATTTCTTCTTTTTAATTACTATAGAAACAATATTATTTTGTAAGAAATTTTTAGTTTAACTTTCGCAACTTCTTGAAATCTTTTGTTTGAAATTTATGCTGTATTTTATCTTCATTTCGTGATTATAACTGTCATTTAATTCAGGATATGGGCGTTATCAGCTTATTTGTGATTAGTTATCAGCGATGCAAAGAAATTATCAAACATCTCATCTTAAAATTACACCTATTTCTCTCTAGGGTATTTAAGGACAAAGTAATTTGACTATCACTTTTATTGTTTTAATTTCTTTTTAAAATCTATTTAAAAACTTTTCTTAGTTTTCTTAGCATTATAGTAACGTGTGGAATATTGTTAAGCTCACTGATGTTTTTTCCTTGGATAGATAATTAAGATATTTTGATTTTTAGGTTTTGACTTCCATTTCCTCAAGTACTGAAAAAATGATTGACTCTGAATGTAAGTACTTTTCTGTTCCAAATCTGTTTTAAATTTTCTAGAGAAAAATAGGAAACTATGTAGTACCTTTATTTTTTATGGTTTGAAATCAGCTTTCAACATGCAAGTCTAGAATTCAAATTTTAGACTTTTTCAGTTAAAAAATTTTGTAAGCTTTTGTTATCTGTCATTTTTAAATAATTGTAAATATTCTTCTTCTACTACCTTAATTTTCGTTTTCAGTAACTAACCAGATTCAGTAAATTAATAATTCAGTAAAGTGCTTCTATATTTGTTTATAAAATATCTAAACCTGAGTAACCAAAGTTTTAATTACCAAGTTATCTATTTAAGGTATAGTTACCTGAATCACTAAATTTGTATTTTTTATAAAATATATAACTCTTAGTAAACAAAACTGTCCTGTGGGGAATAACTGTGTTTAATACAGTTGCATAAATTTGTTAGAGTAAATATGGTAATTCAACTTCAAATGAAAGTTTCTATATCTTTCTCTCCAATTTTTTTTCCCTTTATTATTCTTCAATCTCAAATTAGAAATTCACAAAATGTTAGATTGTGAACTATTTTTTGTAAAATAATGTTCATGCAATCTTAACAAAAATGTCTGAAAACTTGTAAAACTGGCATGGCTTACTATCTAATTGCTATCTAATTATACTAAAATATTATAATGAAGCATCTACTGATTACTTCCTAAAAAAAATCTATTGTAAAATAATAAATGTATCTAAAATTAGGAATAAATTAAATTTTAGCAGGAAAGTTAATGCTTTGTAAAAAATGAATTGAATTTTATTTAAATGACTTAGATAATTTTCAGATTTGTTTATCTTATGTGCAATATGCATTATATGTTCCGATATGTATTGTGTAAATAATCAAAATTAGTGGAAGAAATGAAAGTTTGTTGCTGAAAAGTCTCTTTTTAAAAATTTTTTATAATGGGCACTAGCCATTTTAGTCTTTGGTCATGACTAAGGCTAGAAGCTGTGGTCATTTTATTATGGAGGCACCTAATAGGTAGCCACCATTACCTCCTATGAAGTGAGATAATTTATATCCATGCCTTCTCTGGGATTCAAATCTGGGCACTTTGCTATGGCAGTTGGAGTCACTAATCACTTTCCAGCCTAGGTGGCTTTTTAACTAAAATACAATACATAATTTAGTTTACCAGAAGGCTTTTGAAACTGTTATAGTAATGACGTACATTTCGTGTAATTTATGTTTGTTTTTAATTTATGTAATTTTTGCTTGAAACTAATAGTAATTTTTAAATATTAAATAGCATGCATAATACATTCATCAAAACCTGAATATCATAACACAAAGTATTAAGTGCATTTAATATTAAAATTGTTAGTTAAGCAGTTAGTATTTAACACAGGGGGAAAAATCCAAGAGCTTTATTTATATTAAAAAAATTTAAAAAATTGAACATTATTTAAAATTCTGAAATAAATCTGACTTATGTCTAACCAGAATGCAAAATAAGTACTTGAGATAAAAACTTAACTTTTTTCCTTTTTTGGGGGGAGGGAGGGCACAGCTTTTAAGATCTTTTTTGACATTCATTTGATGAAGTAATTTTTTGATTTCTCCATGATCGTTGATGTAAGACTGACTGCTATAGAAAATACTCTAACTATACAGAATATTTTCTATAGCATTCAATCATGCATATAATAATATCAAGAACTGTAAACGAAAAAGCTATTAGTACAATGTGGTTTTTATAGTTTCCTCTTCTTTGTGATGAATATGAATTATTATATGATCTTTCTCTCTATGTGTTTATATAAAAAAAATAGAAAACAATACATTATCTTCTCATACTCTGATACTCGGTTACAGGCAAGAAAATATTTAAATGAATGTTTCTGTGTGTAAAATATAAAGCAGTAATAATTTGTAGCACATATGTTATATTACTAAAGATTTTTTTACAGTCTTTAACAATATATGTATATATATGAATTTTAAGAAGAGATACTATTTTAAGAAAACTATAAATAGATAAATTATAGAATTTTTATTTGTGTGTATAATGCACTGGCAGTAATGCATATTGATCATATTAAAAAAATATAATCACTTAAGAAGATGGTGAAAGGAAAGAGACTTGTAAAGATTTGTCTTTTATATGTCAGGAAAATTTCATTTCAGGTATAGTTTTAATTTTGAGAAGTGAAAGTAATCTTGGGGGGAGGGGAGGACAGATATTGTATTTGATTTGAGCATGCATGCTTATTTCCAACACAGAAATTGTTTTGACAAAGTGTTTTGTCAGGAGTGAAGGTGAAAAGCACATTTGGAACAATGATTTTTGGACTGAATGATCTCTTCACTCAACTTCTTAGCCTATCATTTTGTCCACAGATCTAATATCATAGGTACCAATATCACAGGTAACAAAATTTGCTTGAAGTGTCAAAAGTGTTGAAACTCTTTGCCTGCAACCCACATCTGGCCATAATTTTTTGCAGATCAAATTCATGCTCCTGTATGCCACTTACTACCAAACTTTATTAATAAGAGTTAAACAATGAGAAATATTAGTCCCTGAATATTAATTCTCTGTCTGAGGTTATCTCGAAACTCTTTTGAAAGTAGCATGTTACCGACTTGAATGTTCATAACCTGAGGAATTTTTGTTCAAATAATCTGTTTATGAAGTGCAGTATTCGTAAAATAAAGCAGTTGTGATCGGTGTACATCAAAAAAGGGGTTTTAGAAAAGTTACTTCTTGTTTTTCAATAATGAAACTCAATTATTTAGTTCAAATGTCTTCATTAGAAATGATTTTAAAAAAGAGAAGTTTATTGTAATTAATTTTTTAAGCTATAAAAATAGCAGTTGATGTCTTTGGCGTTGATTTGCTCATTTGCCTTTGCTATTTTATTTTCAAACACTTTTTTTGTAGTAACAAACTGCACTGTCTATTGTTCAGAGAATCATAAGGTTATATTAAATATTGGGATCAATTTCTGTAATATGCTTTGACAAATCTTTAGATATTTGTTCAGCTGCTACTTTTCGTGCAGGTACTTAAACATAATCACCATTGTCTAAGCTGCCCTCCTGTTCTCCATAAACTCATTCATGTTGATATGAGTTTCATATGTTATCTTAATATTTTACATTTAGGCATATTATCCCATCAAATGTGAAAGCCGCTGAGCAATGTGATTTAGCACCAGTTATGAATAAGTGCGATGTAAAATTACACTCGGAATATCTGCGCTTTCATTTGACATAACTCCAATTGTTTCTCGATCAGCCACTTTTCATTTTTCTGAACAAGTGAACAAATGAAATTATTGTTTATTTTTTTGAAAAAAATATTACAATTTGGAACCTCTTTTACATAACAGCAACTAGTACATTATTTTCAAAGTTATGAGATTCAATTTTCAAAAAAAGAGTGTATATTAATGGATACGATTTGGTCAGCTGAATATGGCCAGCAAAATATTAATAAATTGGAACAATTATGTGTAGGAAATTTGTACTCGTAGCATTCTAAACAGAGCTTCTGGTAAAATCAGAGGGCCTAAGAAAATAATAGAAATAGACAAAAGTCTTTTTATGAAGGGGAGAAAATGATGTGGTTTGAACATTGATTGTTTATTAATAAAAAAGGCATTGGTTGCTTCAGAATTCTGCAAGTATTACAGATGCAGCTTTGGCGAGATCTCCACCAACTTTCATGGTCGACAAGATAATATGCAAGTACCATATTTTATCTAGGTCAGTGGTTTCAACCTTTTTCCTACATCATTTTAAAAGAATAATTTTCTTATCAATCCCCTCACATTTTTCTGTATAATATAGCGCATACAACATAATTATAATACTAACAATTGCACATAACACACTCTAAGATAACAATTTGACTAAGAATATGAACAAAAAAATTTAGAAAAAATGGCTCATTAGGTTTATGTTTTATTCTTTTTGTACTACTTTAATTTTTTATTTCACACATATAAACAAGATTTCAGAAACAGATTGTAATTTCATAGAACTTTGATTTCAATTAATGTTGTGGTTATGTCTAATGTATTGCTATAAATTTTTAAATGTTTGGTTCGAAATTGCTTATTGTCATATAGTCACAATAACTAACAATGAATGTAAATATATAAAAATTACTAAATGATTTTACTGACTTAATAAGTAATTAAAATATAATTTTTTAAAAATTTAATTGGATGGTTGTTGATGCTTTTCTATAATACTTTTTATATTAGTTACGAAACTAGTTAACAATGTTAGATTAAGCTAACAAGACAAGAATAAAAAAACATTGCCAAAAGGGAAACAAAACTGATGCTGAATGGTTAAATTGGGAGGACCCAGATGTTTGAGGTCCAGTGGATTTCTCCAGTTCTGCCTAGTGTTGGTACACAAAAGCTGATGGTGGCATTTGGCACAGATCACTCCGTCCTATGCAAATCTGTATTTATATATATTAAAACAAATATTATTATCTAATAATTGTATCCCTAAAAAATTAAATTTTTAAACTGAAAAATTCATCATTGATCTCCAATAGACCCCTGGAATATTATAGATCTTTTTAAATTTCCATTGACTCCTAAAGACCCCACTGGGAATCCCTAATCTAGATCATTAGTATCTGATTTGTTGCACTCAATTACATTAATGGAATCTACTTAATTGAAATTCAACTGCTGTTCAGTTTTTAGTATATTGTTAGTAACTTAAGCAAAATAAGTTTTTTTAGAAATAAAATCACTTATACAGTGTGATATGATATGCTTCGATGCTGCTTTCATACTGCTTACCATTTAATCATACCATACTTTCTCTATGTTTTTAAGTTGTAAGCTCTTCAAGAATTGTGTTAAAGCAGATGTATTTCTTTCTGTTGTAGTTTTTGCGGCTCGCAAAAAAATAAGGCACAGCTAGTAAACCTTAAATGTTGTAATGATATCTTTTTCAGTTAGTTGGTTTAAAGATGCTGTTTTGTTAAAAAAAGGAAAAAGAAAAAAAAAAGTGTTCTCTACATTTTCATTTAAATCCTGGAGACCAGTGGAATGGCATGCAGCTTTATCAAAGATATATATATTGATATAAATATTCAGATCTAATTTATTTTCTGTGATGTTCTATTTTAAGGGAAAAATAGCTAGTGAACCAATCTCCATATAAAGTTCTTGTGCCCCATCCTTTCTTGTTTGATTGTCACAACACTGGTTGGTTATTTTTTGATAAATTTTAAGAGCTCTAGAATTTTCTGTTCTGCACACAAATTTCGGTTTTAGTTCGAAATCTGCATTTTCACCTAATAATAGTGTAAAATGTTCTTTTGAAGTTTTACATCCAGATCACTACTTTTCATTGGCTGTTTTAACGGGCATGACAGCACTTTTTTCTAGAATTGTTTATCCGTGCTGCATATTTTTTTAATCTCTAAAATCACCGCTTTGTATGATTTCACTTAATTCGTTCAAATATTTTGAATCAATCTCTTTACTTGCAGTGACATATTTATCTATAATATAAACACTGTGAATACCAATTCATTACTTAACAGAAAAGACGGTACTGTTTCTGTTATCAGGACCAGATTAAGACATGTATATATGTAGATATGTACATATGTGTATGTATACACACATATATGGACATGCATGCATACATACATACATTTCGGAATGCAGTCCTGATAAGAGAAGACTACCGAAAAGACCTTATACTTGCCATACAAATTTTGCTACTTCTGTTACCTGTATCTATCAAGTCATTGTAATGATTTTATACTTCGGCTTAAATTTCCATTTGACTAAACAGAATTTGTTTTTCATTTCACTATCTGATCCATGTAGATAATAACCTCTTCATGTTTACTATGTGACTTCTTCTGATAAATAAGAAGCCATAACTTGCAATTTGTATTGAACTTTTTTTGATAAATTTTTTAATTGATGCCTCATCCATTCATTTTTCATGGCCTTAATTATTAGCAAATGAAGCATCTTTTTCATGAAACTGGATTGCATCAAGTTTAAAGGTTTTTAAATGACAGAATTACATTCACATTTCCTTTTTGCACTCAGCATTATTATTTTGGCTATTTTAAAATTTAATTATCATTAATGGTTTTTATTGTAGATTTGCATGAAGAAAATTGATAGAATTTAATAAAGTTCACAAATATCCACAGCTTGCTTTTGTTATGTAACCTACACATTAAGGATTGCAGTTATGATTACATTGAACTGCAGTCAGGATGGCAATTTTCACATGTTTCTGTCTAGAGCATTAATAAGTGCTATTGCTAAGCTTCGCTAAGGTAAAAATCTGCGATTCTTTTTCCATCCTGCAAACCAAGATAAAAAGTAACGTGGCGCATGCTTCATTAGTACTCTTTCCTGTTCTTACAATGATAGATGGCAAAGCTTAAGAACCACTACCTGGAGCATATTTACATACACATAAAATAAAAGAACCTGAGAAAAAAATTGAAATATATGCTGTATCACATAATTTTACACTGTGCAGAAAAGACTATGAAAGGAAAAAAGGCAATTATTAATGTACTGAAAATAATTTTGCATTCTAATTTTTTAGAATTTAATTTTTGTTCAGTTGAGATTTAGTTTGTTTTGAAATTTTCAAACCAGACTAATCAATGCGGACTGATCAAAGCCGGACTCTGCAATATATTATAACAAAGTACTATATTAAAACCTTTCCTTCGGGGCTGGGCCATATACACTCATTGCCATAAAAATTTGCGCACCAAGAAAGAGCTGTCAGAATGAAACAAAATTTTATGAGTAAGTACTACTTTGATATAAGTGATTAGAAAATCAAAGAAAAATGGATTTTTTATTGCAGAAAAAAGTACACATGAACAGAAGTTTTAGTATTCTGTTGGACCACATCTAGTGCGAATGCACGATGCAATACAAGTGGGCATTGAGGCATACAAGTTCCGTATGGTGTCCTTAAACATCTCGTTTCACAGTTGCTGTAAACTTGCCTCTAGTTCGGCCAATTTCATAGGCTGTCCAACTTGTCGTCCCAAATGATTCCAAATATGTTCGATTGGTGACAAATCTGGGGATTGAGTTGGCCAGATAAGGGTGTTAATGTGGCGGAGGCAGTCTTGTGAGATCTGTGCCGTGTATGGCCGAGCATGTTGAAAACAGGCTCCTGAGAGCTCTGCCATGTGTGGCAACACATGTGTGTAAAGGATGTCGTGGATGCAACAGTTTAGATCACCCAGTTTTTGAAAATAATCAGACAGTTTTTGAAAGAAAATTTCAGCAGTTGAGAAGCAAAATGATTTTATTTAGAAAGAAATGGAAACAGCAAAGCGAAGAAAATAATAATGAAATGTATCTATGATTGCATCTTATAAAACTGTTGATTTATCCCCCTTGAAGATAAACAGTTATATCTTTGAAACTATAAAACAATTTAAATATCTGGGCACATTGATCACAAATTACAATGATATAAAAATTGAAATAAAGAATAGAATATTTATGGCTAATAGATGTTACTATGGCTAAATGCGAATAATTTTTGTAGATTGAAAGTCAAAATTATGATCAAGTATCCCATTGTGATTAGCTATAAAAAATTTTTTTATTTCTTCTTTCAGACTTCAACATATGATTTATGTTCCTTGATGAAAAATTTCCAAGCTGTTTCAGTTTGGTCGTTATATATGAAACAAAATTTTCATGATAGGCTTAAATTCCACAAGAATTAAAATCAAATATGAGATCTTTAAAAATTGAAAAGTGAATTTTACTGATAAGTGACTGTAAAGTTGAATTCATGGACAATCTGAACAATTTTGTAACTGACAGGAAGATTAAACAGTATTATGGTAATACTGCTACTTTTGATTTCTTCTTTATTATTTGTGATGCATTTTTTAATATAAATATCAATTAAAACATGTTTTACAAAATGTAACTTATTGTATGCTAAAGATTGGTAATTATATGTACAAGTTAAGAATTAAAGTAAATGTAATGTATACCAGATTATTAAACATTTGAACATATAAATCCAAAACTGCATAAATACTTAATTTTTTAAATCGAGCTTGGTTTTATGATAAATATTTTAATCACACCTGTTAAATTTATAACAGTAAGAAAGACGCATTGAAATTTCTTATAAGGGAATATAAAACATATGTTCAAAAATGAAAAATAAACAAAATTTTGGTAGCTAATCACAAGTGGACACTTGATCATAATTTCTGATCCTGGTTCTATAAAAATTATCTACAGCATCCTTAGTAAATTTGATTTCCTTGAACCCTTTCACATTAATAAAAAAATTTCTTCTTTAGTTAATGATATTAAATTTGTAACATTTTCAAATTTCATAAATCTTAATTTTTGATATTTCATTTCTATTTTCCTTGATGGATCACACTGCATTTGTTTTTGCTTTCCTCCACTCTTTTCGCCTGCTGAAATTTTCTGTCTCCCTTAGGGATGTCGCTGACTGAGTGTTCTCAAAATTTATTTCAAATTCTGTGTCAATATAAGGTTACTTTACTATCTAAGTTTAAAATCTATTGTCTCTTTAACAATAAAAAAAGCCAAGAATTGGTATTTATTCATAAACCTTCTCATCATGTACCCTAAAAACAGCCTTTTGTCATATGAAAAGTGACAAATTTTAAGCAAACATTGTTGCATTTTTTTGCTATGTATGCATTGTCAGCTAAACATGCTATTGGCTAAGTGTCTTGTCATCTAAATGTTCGTTTCTGCTAAATGTCCTGTCAGTTAAATGCTGTTGGCTAAGGGTCACATTGGTCCAGGACCATAATAGTCCAGGACCATCCACCCTACTTAGCCTGCTCAAACGTTCTCACCTGGCCTTTATTTTCAGTCATTGGTCATAGACTTCAAATTGCAGAAATGTTTTGAATGACAAAAATATTCATGCTTTGGCAATGCCAAATTAAAAATAAATGATCAAATAATGAAATCTTAACTTTTAATGTGGTCTCTCGGTTCCTATACTTACGTTTGGGAAAGTTTTATGCTCATTATGAAAAAATAAAAATCAAAGAAGTTTGATTCCAATATGACAAAAATTGACCAGGATGTTTAACTTTAAAGTTTGCAATTATTGATATAATTTTCATCTTGCCTTGAGGGATAAGTTAATTACATTAGAATTATTAGAGGATAAAAGTTTAATTGCAGTACAGCAAAAAATAAAAAATATGCATAATGTAATAGGTTGTACCAGAAAGTCATGGTGTCCACATCAGTTTTTTTTTTTTTTTACTACTATTTAAAGTCATTCTGCTTCTCTGTCTGCCTGCTTAAAATTTCTTTCTCACTTCTGAAATAGACATACCTTTGTCTGATTGTTCTCAAAATTTATTTCAAAATCTAAGCCAATACAAGCTTGCTTTTCTATCTAATTTTAAAATCTATAGTCTCTTTTTAAAGTCAAATTAGTACTTATCCATAAACCTGCTTATCATGTACCTTAGGAACAGCATTTTGTGAGATAAATATAAATAAATTTTAAAACATTATTGCGTTTTTCTTTTCTTTCTCTCCTGTTGGCTAAATGTCTGTGTTGGTTAAATGTATGTTTGTTGAAAATCTTTGTAAATGTTGGTTAAATGTATTGTTGGCTAAGTGTCTGCAACCAAATTTACTGTATCTTAAATTTATAAGTATTAAAGGTGACAACTATATAAGATTATACTTAATTTTTTTTAATTATGAAATTTGTAAAATGTTCTGTTATTTCAGAGATTTTTGAAATGAAAAAGATTTACACATTTTCTTGTTTGAAAAATAAATACAGATGTTATCAACTTTTAAATCATATTAATAGAATTTGATTAATTTTGTTAAAATGATAAACATGCTTGTAATGAAAGGAAATGAATATTTCATTTTGTTAAAAATTATATATTACTGTTATATTTAAAAACTTATTTTTTCCACTTAGTCCAATGAGGTCAGTTAATCATTTATAGCAGGGTCTCCAAACTACGGCCTGAGGGCTGAATCTGGCCCGTGATCTCTAATTATCCTGCCCACCCAGGTTTTCTTCATAATAATTTTATAAAATTTAAAGTAACAAGTAACATACACATTAACTTTTTTAATAACAGCCAATCTAGAAATGCGTTGCCTATCAGCTATGTTCTTTACAAAACATATCATAAACATTATACTGCAGTTTCTAAATTTACAACGAGTGAAATACAGTAACTCTCTATATAAAAAATCTCATGTGGACACACATGACTTCTTCATATGCCCTATTAAATTATATCCATGGTTTTTTTTGGCTGGATTTCATTTAAAGTTATTTCCTCGAATTTCATCAGGTATATATCTCTCATTCAATCAATTCAGTTCTCACTTCGTGGCAAGGCACAAATACATAAAAACGCAAAACAAGAGTTTGAAATGTAAACAATAGAGGCTTTATTAGGCTTAGTAGCACTTAAACAACTTTTAAATTATTGATAATTCTACAACTGTTTTATGCAGATTAATTCAAGTCATAAAAACCTTAACCGGAATATAATAACAAAATTCAATCACCTTTTAACAGGGTTGCCACCTCTGGAAAACCGGAAAAAGTTAGGGAATTTGAAAATTGACCAAAAAATTCTGGGAAAAGTCAGGGAATTTAAATATTTTAGTCAAAATCTGGAAAAGTCGGGGAATTTCATACAGCGATCCCCTCCCCCCCACAAAAAAGCGAGTTTTGCACAAACGTTGGAAGTGATCAGTTTCTTGGCATGCATGAGTGTCATTCGGGCAGCTGGCATAGAGCCAATTCTTGCAGCTCCAATCAGCTTGTGTTTTAGAATGCAAAGCAAGTTTCCAGCAACTTTGTTTTTCAGTAACCTCGAGAATCGAAAGACTTTTGTGCACATGTTTAGTGCATGCTGAACTAAAACTAAAGAAATATGTATTCTTGTATAAAACAATATCAGTTTAATCCTAGTAACGGTATACACGGGATTTGGCGATATTATGAGAAACAGTAAACGGGTCATTTTGGTGTTGGCGGCAATTTTCAAAATCGTGCCAAGGCCGTCGTGTGTACTAGAATTTTACCGCAAAATCTTTTAACAGTTTTTTTTCTTTTTAATAAATGCCTTTGTCATTTTGCAATAAAATAAAAAATAGTAATCAATCATCTAGGCTAACCATTTAATATATTCACTTTTTAATTATTTTAATGTTATTCCTATCATTTAATGTTGCTTCTTCCCTCTAAATTTATTTATTATTAGTACATAATACTTTCAAATTTCAGGAAATTTTCTCTGGCATAATCCTGAAACTAATTCTAGCAGTATGATGACATAACATCACGAAATTTAATGCACATATTTTTTGCCTATTTATGCTGCTAAATAAATATAAAATACCTGAATTTATTTTAAAATATCATTAAATAGGTTTCTTTCTTTTGTTTGTTTGCAAAAAAGTTGTTTTTTAATCCACTTAGGGCATATTTTAATCTCAATCTTCAGTGAAGAAAACAACTCCTATTATAGTTATAATAGTAATGCCTTGGGGATTATATATATATATATGGGAAATTTTTGTGTTTTCAAGTAATACGTTAATTAATTTACCTCTTAGCACAGCCAAAGAGCATTACGGGGATAGACTAGAATTTTCTTAAAACACACCTGGGAAATCTGGAAAAGTCAGGGAATTGCATTCTCTTGTTTGAATGGGAACCCTGTTTTAAACAAAATTTCAAAATTCAGAAGCTACTCGTTTTTGAGTTATGCGAGATACATTCATACGCATGTACGTACAGACGTCAAGAAAAAGTCTCCTGAATCCATTTAAATCTATTTTACATTTTGTTTTGGGAAAAAAGCATTTTTTATTCGTGTACAACATAAAATTCAACAGAAAAATCACAACATTGTCCGTACATACAGATGTCACAGGAAAAAGAAAATCATTCAAATGGATTCAATAGTGGTCAAAGTGACCATTCCGAAATTTTTAGAGATTGCAATACTTCCTTTACTTCATACAAGGAGGTAAAAAATTCTCATTGTATTTTTTACAAGACTAAATGTTTCGTGTGTTAGCTTTCCTACTTTCATAGTAAAAATAGAAATTTTCATTAAAATTTCATTCAAATTAAAATTTCATTTCATAGAAATTTTCAGTAGTGATTTTATTTAAATTTTAAAGTTTCGTTTTACATATGCTGCAACTTATTTTAATTTTGCAGATTTTTTTTTCGCACAAAACTTGTCCAAAATATGAAACTTATGAGTGAAAGTTTGCATTTGATGAAAATGTAAGTCGAGTCATTCAAAAGTAAAGTACATACTAAACCGAAAAAACCTGTAATATTCTGGGACAAAAATATATTTTCACAAATGTTTACAAAAGTTTTAAGAGATTTATGTTAGGTAAAACTGTATAAAAGTCTGATAAACAAGGCTATTTGTAAGATAATTGCCAGTAGATTCAATCTAAAAAATCTCGCTGCATGTATGTTCATCATATTTGCATCGCTGTGGTATGATGAATTAATTAACTGAATCTTGGACCAAAGCTTTGAGTCAATATGGCTCATGGGCTGAAAAGTGTGATGACCTCTGATTTATAGCAACATGCAGCGTTATTTGTTTTGAGGAACGTAATTGTATCTTAGTTTTTAAGTCTTTTTTTCGCACAGCTATTTGTCTTTAACATAAGTTAACATTTTTTTCCATAATTAGTTATATTTTAGGAATCAGGTTAACTAGTTCATATTTATTTTACACATAAAGGAACAATAAACTTTATTCTTAGCAATAAAATTTTGTCTCGCTAAGACCCTGGCACTTACTGGTAAAGGATAGAAGTCAAATTTGGAATGAAATAATTGTTCAGAGATTATGGTCATTCAGCTGAGTTATACTTAATTTTGATAGTTTAAAAATTTCTAAGAAATGCAAGAAATCTTAAAAATAAACATCGGACACTTTTAAAAGTAGTAATCTCCCTCATTATATTCTTGTTTATTTTTTTCCTTCCTAAAATGCAATGAAATAACATTTTCTTCATTAAACAGATTTATGATGTATATTTTTTTAAATGTGCTGAATTGTTTGAAATTATTACTTTTCATTCCAAGATCTGACATGGCTAAACAAAATTTAAATATTGCAGGAGTTATTTGACAACATAGTATAAAAGTTTTATTTTTGCTTCATGAAAGTGGTAATAAATATAAGGTGACATTCATTTTGAAATTTGCACATTCACCAAATCTAAAATTGCATTCATATCTTTCACAGTTACATTAAAAAAACTGGATTTCGCTTTAGAGAATTTCAGATTATGTTCTGAAAAAATCAATACAGTACAACCCCAATTATCCATGTTCTAATTAACCGAGGCTCCATGTTATCAGAGCCCAATCCAATAAATAAAAAAAAGTCATTAAAGCAGCCTTGCTCAAATGGCAAACAATCTGTAGACTTGGATTTTAGCAAAAACTCAAACCATAAAAATAAGAACTACATAGTTATCATATCTGAACTTGGCAGCCTCAATTCTTGCTCACTTTGAGTAAAAAATCAGTTGGTTTTTAGTTTTCCCAGTTATGGAAGCAATAATAAAGATGTTAATGACTAGATGCAAGATGGTGAATAATTTGAACTGTCTGTTAGGCTAGACATGTTCGATGGCAATAGATTTGGGGAACAGGCAGGTCAGGTGAACAATGCAGTAAGATGTGCTAAGAAGAAAGCTTGGAACATAACGTGGAACATGCGGCTGCATATTGTCCTGTCAAAATGCAGTTTATTAGTAAGTTGACTGTAGTTTAAAGTGTTTCATCAACCAGGATAGGCTATTTCTTGAATATTTCTCATCTTTGTCGTGACATTTTTATCACTGTTCTCAGTTTCTCAAAACTGATTGGTTCATTTGAAATTATATTCCATTTTTTATTATTTACTGCTTATTTCTTCTTTATTGATGAGAGGTTCTTACGTTTCTTTCTTTCTTTCTTTTTTTTTTTGAAGCAAGAAAGTCTGCTTTCTAGAGATAATTCTTAATGTTAAATTTAGTGGTATTATCCATGATGAATATGAATGGCATCAAATATGGCACTGTAAAAAAATATTTCTTTTCAACTGTAGAGTAACAAGGATTCTCAGAATCGAAGTTTTCCTTCAATGAACTCTGACCCAATGAATAATCTCCTAGTTCGGTAAATGAAACTTCTATGTAATTTGTAGGAGGAAACACTTTTGTATGCCTGTGTATCAAGAGAAAGGTGCTAATCTACAACTAAAACTATTTGAGGAAAAAAGTTCTTAACTTCTGGAGGAATTTAAAAAAGGAGCTGAAAGTTACCTAGGGTTTCTTTTTGTTATCGTACTTACATTATGATTTTATATGTTTTTGAAACAGTGAGGCTTTTTTGATCTATCATTAACTAAACACAATAATTTTCAGAACTAGCAGCTTTGCAATAGGCATGTACTATAAATCCTTTTACTCCCATGGTCCATTTCTTCTATTAAAAGCTAAAATTCTTTTAGGCATGATTCTAAAAATGTATTCAGCTTCATTTTGTTAAAGGTATTTTTAGCCTTGTAATTTTCCATTAAATTTCACATATTCGTTTGGCCACTGTTCAAGGTGTATCCTTTTGAATGCTTGTGCTTGTAATATGTATGATGTGAGCAAGCTATTCTTTGCATTTATTTTTTAAATTTCTCAGTCTAACCATGTGACAAAATTTTTTCCCCCAATCCTATACAAGCATTTATTGCTTTCTCTCTTGGCTACAGGCATACTGAATTAAAAATCATTGCACGAGTACACTTTCCCATTGACTGAACTTTATCTTTGGAAGTTAATTCCCCATTCATCATAGGCTATCGTACTAATATTTTAGTTTTCAAAGTACTTTTTCAGTTATTCCAAAAGATTCTGTGATTTGTTAGGCATCTTCTCATACTTTTAACTAATTTGTTTGTGAAAGAAACTGATTTTTTTTTACTTAATTTTTTTTTAAATTATGTTATCATTGTTGGGAATTTTTGGCAAAAAATATAGAATAATATTCAAACTAAGAGTACTAAATAAAAATCAAGTTAATTATTTTGATTTTAGTAAATCAAATTATATTATTCACAAAAGTCAAATATAAATTAAGAAAAAATGAGAAATTTAAAAATAATTGTTTATATAAAATTCATTTTATATGGAGACATTTAATATACAAATTGCATTCTGTGTGCATTTCATATATGCATTTACAAAGCATAAATATGCATTCACAGGCAAAGAGCCTAATTCTATAACTATTCATTTCAAGCTATGTTATAAGCTTGAAATGAAAATAGGTGTACTATTTCACCTTATTGTGCTTTTATTAAGAGCACTCAGAATTTACTTAACAGAGATATTGTTACAGTTTGCAGTTAATTTCATTTCTTACATATACAAGTCATTTTATACAAAATTCGTTTTTTGGTACATAGTTGAAAATTGTGTTAAATTTAAAACTTTTATTAAATATCTTACAAAATAAGATACATACATTTCAGGAACTGGCAAGTATTTGACCACTAGAAATATTCATGTCAACTAATATTTACTGTAACTCTTAAAAGCTAAGGCTAGTGAGAATGTATTTATAATGACTTTGGAAGAAACTGTCGATAACTGAACGGTTTTATTGACTTTGTTAATGGGAACACATAATTCTGTATTTTATTTTAGGTCCATTTAATTAATTCTTCTAACATCTTCTATACCAAGTGATCTTTTTTTTTTTTTTTTAAATTTTTTTTAAGTATAGAGTTGAATGCTTTAGAAATTAATTTTAGTGCCTGGCATCATATCACAGTACAGAGAAAAGGCTAGTTATCTGTACAATGAACTAAGTGAAAGGCAGTTTATTTTATATTCGCTAGTGTAAAGTATTCTGTTGGTTTTTATTTTTTACTTGTTATAATTTTCTGGAAAGTTCTCAAAATATTCTTATGCAGTTATAATTAAACAGTTAGAAAAAGTTTTTTTCCCCTTCCAAAACAGAATATCTAACAAATTGTATTATTTTCTGGGTGATAAGTAAAATTGGCAAAACTTTTCTTAGGCCTAAAAAAATAGGTTGAGATAGTGCTCTGGATATCAATTTATGAAGAGATCTTAACATCACAGGAATATAAAATTTTTTGCACTGTATGTTATTTTCCTTTTAAAAACATTTTACTAAGTGCAGTTCTTGAAGATTCATAGTTAATATACAGTTTTTTTTAAAATTTTAATTCATACATTTCAAATTCTCGGAATAAATTCTTACGCAAGAATACATGGTCATGAGCCCACTGAAATAAGATTTTAGTGATGCTGGAAAAATTTCAAGGGAAGTTTGTTAAGAGAAGCTTGGGCTGCCCTGATTTTTGAAATTTAAATTCAGCATATTGCTTTTCAGAAACACAATTTTTAATAGCTTTTAAAATGCTTATAAAACTCAGTTCTACAAAATAAAGGAAATTGCAGAGGAGATAGCAGAAAAGAAAGACTAGTATATTTCTCTCTCCCTTTTTTCTTTTTTTTTTTTTTACTGTAATTTGAGTTCTATTTTCTGCATATTTTTTATTTATATATGTTGATGATACCAATATTTTAATAGTGATCTAAAGAGAAAAAAAATCACCAAAATTCAATGATAAAAAATATTAATTTTTCTTAGTTTTGATTTTTAAATGCATGGATATTTTTTATATAGCATTTGCAGTGACGGAAGGAAATTTTTAATTTACAAAAGTACTTTTCATGTTTGGTGCTTTTATATTGCATGTTATATTTGCATGTTTGGTGCACACATGTATATATATATATATATATTAGTAAGTCTTCTGCAAAACTTTAATTTTGAATTTTATTGCTATAACACGATACAAATCAGTAGTTCTGAAATAGATAACGGATTTTTATATAACAACTAATTTTATAAGCAAGTAAATGTTTTGAACGCAGCATAAAAATCTCATTTATATAAATTTTAAAATCAGACAGAAGTTTGTATGCTTTTCTTAGGTAGGTTAATATTCAAATGATGCAACATTTTAATATCAATGTGCTATGCATTTGTATACTTACTTCGTAACAGAATATTTCCTTTGAAGAGATTAAATGCGTAGATCTGCAGACTTATACAAGTTTCAGGGTTTTTTTAGGTGTATGTTAATAATTAAAATGATGCAGCATTTTTATACTTACTTTGTAACAGAATATTTCCTTTGAGAAGATTAAATGCTTAGATCTGCAACCTAATACAAATTTGAAGTTAAGAAGAAAACTATATAATTAAAAAAAAATATAAAATAAGAATTGCAGTCAATGTTAATTTTACTAATAATTGCATTTTTTAGAGATTAATAACGACCCCCCCCCAAAAAAGGCACTTTGGAATCGTTTTAGAAACTTGATTGAAAATTTATTACGCTATGGGTTATTTCTTTTATTGGGAAGTTGAAAACGCTAAATTTTGTCTTCCAGCACTATCTCCAGTTCTCCCAGAAAATGAGTTTTTTTCCGCATTTCGGTATACAAAAATATTAGCGAGAGTGAAATATGAAAACGTTTTGTTTTAATACTATTTTTAATATAAGCTGATTAGGAAATTCTAAAGACTTTTCGGATGAAAGCAAACAACCCTCGTATGCGTTTCGACATATTCAAATAACCGAACCCATAATACGGGTATGTATCGATCAGCCATTACCTATCACTTGAATATAGGGGATACTCGTGTACTATGTTAAATTTACCGCGATTAGTTCAGCGTATAAACGCTGTTTCAAATCCAGTTTGAAACGAGTATAAACAACGAATACAAACTTAGGTTCTTGACATCAATAGTAAATAAATAATGTAATTTATTTTCTGCCAATAAATTAATAACCTACGGGGAAATTTGTATTTCGCAAATATTAAAAAAAATTGCCATCTTAAAATCCGAATAAAATAAAAATCTGATGAAAACTGAGTCATAACGTATTAATGAAGTGAAATCATTCCATTCTACTGCATTTAGAGTAATCGCACTACATATAAAAATACACAAATAACCACTGCCTGCTGGGGGTGAGTCACCGTTTGAATGGATTTTGGCGACGGGCTGGCGACCGTCTGTCTAGAAAGCATAACCCCTGCACTGATGCGCACAGTTACTGGGTGTTGGCTTCCCTGCGAAGAAGGTACGGAGAGGACTTCCCTGCCTTACATGTCTTTTTGGTAGTACTTTACTAGACAGAAATATTTAAGTTGTAAAACGCCTATTTGCTTCCATTGCGCCAGTTTCAGGACTAGAGGAAATATACTATTCCTTAAGAAAAAGGTTAAGTTTACTTTTAACTAACATTTACAATGGTTGGAACAGCGTTCGTTGCTGAAACTTTCACAAAATCTGTCTTGCAGTGCTTCTGCAGAACTTGCCAAGTGCCTAATGTAGGTAAGAAAATATTCTTAAGGTTGTTTTACATAGAAGTCTTTTCGGAAATATTTTTGACTAAAATATTTTCAGTGTGATCATACTGTCACTAATTGTAGGATGAACTTGTTTAAACATGTTAAGACTATTATTATTTTTTTCCTAGCCAGCTTTGACGTCTAGAATGGTCAGAATTCACTGTTAAACACTGTGATGTTATAATCACAGTAAAGGCTTATCCCAACTCTGCAAACTTCATAGAAAAATGCGATTAGAATTTTTTTAAGCACTTCCGGGTTTTATCGTAGCTGCAGTCGCCTGAAAACAAATTTTTTATTGTAGTCTTATTAGAGCCCGCAAATTAATTAACCTAGCTGTATATAAAGAAGATTGATAAATTTCAAATTTTAAATGTTGTTAAATATAGTAATCTGATCTTGTTTAACTGGCTTGTTTAAAAAAATAAACCCAGTATTACCTTAAAACAGTCAGGGATAAATCGACGGTGTTATTTACGCATGATTAGCTGTTAATCTGAAAAGATAAAAGATGTTATGACTTCCAGTCGCGTTTCTTTTCTTCTATTGTGTCCCAAGTAATCATTTACCACAGATGCAATAATACTTCCTCTGAAGTATTGTTTCCTTTTCATGTTGTAAGCGAACTTCCGATGATAAAGAATTCTTGAATTAAATCATTCTATATTTATGGCTGTGTATACTAAAAGATAAGATTAAGTGTTGAATACCGGAAAGAAGTAGACATGGAATAACACGAGGCTGTAATCAAAATGTATATAAGAAATGTTAAAACGAAATATTGTTCTGTAGCTATTATTTGCTTTCTACCTTTTTATCAGATTTATCGACTGCTTATTCAGAGATGTATTTTGTAGTACTAAACAGTGTTTGTTTATAAACAAAAATGACTTTGCATAATACTGCTTTTCAAAATTTAAGAACATGGCAACAAAGGTGGTAGAGAACTTATTCTAAATAACCACAAGTTTTGCAAATTGTTGACAAAGGTTAATTTTCATCTAAACGTTTTTTAGCATCTTATGTATTTTCTTACTTCCGAATGTTAGAAGATCTGAAAACATGAAAACCTTTTCCTTAATGATTTATCTTTTAGCATCAGAAAGGTAGCAGAGTCTGTTAAGTTTTCTGAATCATGAAAAGTTGAAAAGAAAAAAAGTTAAATTCCTTGTAGGATTACTGTTTCATTTACAGAGCAAATATTCATGATCAATTTTAAACAAAGGCTTCATTTGATTCTGAGACATATTTCATCGAACTGTTATTATATTTCGATTGATTTATCGTATAATCGATGAAAACCACCTAGCCGCAACATAATTTAAATACCGTATCCCTATTTAGACTGACAATTTATCGATAATTATTAGCGGGTCTTGACTCCTTTATCTCTGACACCAACTACAAGAATAGACTCTCGGTCGATAGATCTTATAAGTATGAAATTCGCTCCCTAAATGTTAACAAATTTCCAAACCTTATCGTTATTCGAACTCAGACCTATCGATATGGAAGCTGTCACAACTAATTGCTAACCAATCGGATGATAAAGAAAGTTTACCCTGTTGAAAGGCGAATATCGCTATGGTATTATAACATAAGGTGAAATTTTTCTGCTTTATTTAAACAAGAACTGGAGGGAAGAATTCAGAAGTTATGAAATACTTTCATAGAAACTGGTGCTGATTGTTTCTAAAGATGCTGTAGTATGATCTCAGTAGACAAAAATTTAAAAAACTTTTATGTAGAATATCTATAATGAAAAACAATCAGCCATATTGTCGTTCTTCAGAAATCGGTTTTAAGTTTCAATTAAATTTAAAACTAAAATTATAAATAATAATTAATTTATGCATTTAAAAGTAAACATTCTGAACTCATAAATATTTTTTTTTTGTTTCAGATGTCATTTTGCAGTAATGTGGCTAACGCGTGTCAGTTTTCTGTTTTTAAAGCGGGTGAATTTTTAATTATTAATAATTGAATCTCTAATCTAAAATGTAAAACCGGATTCGTCTGTTTTCTATTTTAGCAGAAAATCTTGAGGAGAGAAAAAAGAAAGGAGAAAAACTAGCACAAGAATTGCGATAAACAGTTCATGGTGTTAAATGAATCCTTTGGAATTGAATGTTATTTCCGCAATCCTCCGGATTTCAATAGTCTTTCCTTTACGGCGTTACGTTTTCATCGTTTTCCTGTACATGTCTTAGAATAATTAACTTAAGGAAACTTCATTAAAAACTAATTAAATTTCGGGGTTTTTAAACAGCTGTGGCTTTAACTTCCATTTCTTATAAATGTCCAAAACAAAATACATCGTTCATAAGCAAATGGAGCAGAAGATGAATCAATAGATTCTGTTTTGCTTTTTGAAAGGGAAGGAAGTTATATATATATATTATAAATAAAAAATTGGCAACAAGAGCACCAGTGTGAAAGTATCGGGACTGATTCTATAAAGTTTAAGATTTCAATTTATTGGTCAATATTAATTACAGCCACTTCAAAAGAATCCCCTCCGACTGCAACGCACTTACAGGAATATTTTTTTAAGTCGGGCCAGAACATATCGTTTTCGTGAAACCCCATTAGGACTCGCGCCTAAATTTCTTTTATTGCGTCATTCAATTAAAAAAGGGCCACCACAACGTGGCAAAAGGTTTAACAGCTGAATACGGAGTTTGCGGAGCCGTATTTCTTAAATTTTGGGTCCCAAATCCATTAATTAACAAGAGCATCATGAACAAATGCGAAATGCAAAAGCCATGAGTTTGTCTCGTTGTAATTCAGATCGTTTTCTACGAATAACTTCACGCGAAAGCCGCAAGATATTCAAAGAATATTCTTTTTTAAAAGTTTGGCCAGCTGATGGAAATTCATAATACCTACCATCACGATAGTCCAAGAAAGAAGTCAACATTATCGTGGTTTTTGACTTATCTTTAGTCTTGCTTTAACTTTTGAGTGACATCTACTTAATGAGCTCTTTCTGTATCGAATGCATAAGTCTGTTTTTCATCATCGGATATAAGATAGAATTTTTCTTGAGGAAGCATCTCGGAACACGTTGCTCTATTTAGGAAAAATTCAGCGTTTTTGGAACAGGTCGAGAATTGACATTCTTGGAATCGAAAGGCAAAATTGCTTGACATGTGCAAGTACTATCTTAACTTATTCCTTGCTACTCCTGTGTTTATGCAGGATTACTACTGCCTAAGCAGTACTTTCCTGCTTGCTGAATTAAATCCGCGGTTGACATGGTGAATATTCCTGAAGAAACTTCCGCAGCAGCTGAACCCTGATAAAGATTTAACTTATTCAATAATACATTGCATTTATAAACAGCTGTTGTCTAACATCAATCTCTGACTTGATCGACGTATTGTTCATTTATTTGAAAATGGGACGGTCTTCCAGAGTGTGATTTATTTTCGACGTACTTATTATTTTTTTTTTAAACATCTTATACCATTCGAAAACTCATGTCTTTGGTAAAGTGCCTTAATTTCTTTGGGACGTTTTTCTACTGGAATTTCCTTTCCAAAAACGAAGTTGTGTTTTGCTGAGTTATATTCGCCATTTTGAGAAATCACCAAAGAAAAGTCTTTTATTAAATTTATGTGCAGTCGACTAAACATAGATTATCAGATGCCGATGAAAATCTTAACAACTTACGAAAGAAATTTATAAATGATTTCCTGCACATGCTTATTTAAAAAAAAATCATTCCCGATATTTTTGAATCAAAGTAGTTATTTCCGATTTGAAATTCATGTTTAGAACAAAGTACATTAGAATATGGTAAAAGCTTGTATGTATTATAAGATTGTAAAAGTTGTAATATGAAGTTTGTGATATGTTTATTCAAAATTCTCTACTATTAATACTGAAGGAGTTATCACTCAGGACGATGCAGAATTTTTAGTAACTTTAACAACTTAGTAACTTTAACAATCCCTTACATAAGGGATTGTTAACTGCATTAAAAACTGAACTTTAAACGTTTGACTAGTACCAAAACTATCGATTTCAGAAGGGAAGCGATGAAATAAGATAAACAGATCTTCCACAGCTGTATTTCTTAATGATTTGTCGACAAAATTGTAATCGTGTTTATTATTAATATAAAAGAGTAAAGAAGCATTGAAAGCTGGAAAATGGTTTTTATTTCACAAATAACTACTGGCATCAGTTGAGAGAGAAACAAAAATTTATTACATCATCGAGCTCACTTTAAAAGCAGGACGAGAGTTAGGTTTTCACTTTTCCTAAACCATAAATTTTAGATAAATTCTAGCAGTACCAAAAAATCTCACGAATGTTTATACTTAAAATACGGAATGTATCACGTTGTAAAAACATTTTTAAATGTATGTGGTATATTAATTTATGTTAGCAATGTAATGTGTACTTTTATCACATTTTAAAGGTTCAAGCGCTTTAACAATATTTCAGTGGCTGCAGCAGAAAATTTCGTGAAAAAAAATATGTATAATGTATGCAAAAACTTTTCTTTTTGTGTTTTTGTGTTGTGTTGCAGAGAAAAAAGTGCTTTCGCCTCCACCTCTATCTTCGGCCTGCGTTGTGAGAAGGCCGCCGAAGAAAGTCGCCTTTTTGGGTAAGAAGAGAATGTATTATTGATGTGGCATCCTCATTGATTCCGTTATTTTTGCACTCTCTTTGTTTTGCATGAGTGCTTTTTTGCCTTTATGTGGCATGCACCAGCTTGTAAAGCAACGTTTACGTTTTACTGTTTTTTTTTTTAACTCCCTCTCATTTTATTCTTTTGTTGGAATTCTTATTTATTTGAGTTATGGGTTTTTTCGTTAAATTGAATGTTCAACTTTCATGACTACTTTCGTTTATTGAACTCATTTTTTGTTTTTTAGATGTGTCTTTGAATGGTGATATGCTTTATTTATGAAAGTATTAATTTTTATTTTTTCTCCAACTAGACATTTTATGTAGTTTAAACGTGTAACGAATTATTTCTGAGATAAAAATATATTTGTTTACATCTGAATGCGAATTGTGCATTATTCATCTTTTGAATTAAATAATTATTAAGAAAACTGAAGCTTACCAGTCGGCTTTTCTGCAGCAATATTTAATCGGAAGATTCATCATATTAACAGAATTCACTTGTTTCAAGATGTAACAATGTAGGATAAGTAATTTCTTCCGATAGCAATAGCCGTCTCGTGGAGAAATGGGGGTCATCTGTTCATCTGGTGTAATAAAATCCAGATTTCTGTTCTTAAATCTAATATTTTAGATTTAGTAAAGTCTGGCTTGTTTAGTAAAAGTGTTTACTTGTTAAAACTTGTTTAGTAAAATTTACTAAAATTCTAACTAAGTTTTAGTTTTAGTTAGATTTTTATATTGGTTTCTAAGCTAAAATATTAACTTTGTAAAACTAACTTTTTTAATAGAAAGTTTACTTCTAATCAGTGCTTTGTTTAGACCAGTGATTGCCAAATTTTAGAAATGTATATAGTAAAAATTTTGAGGAAATCCATCACCTCATTGAATCAGTTTGGAACCTATATATCCGAAGATTGGAAACTGATCATCATCTGTCCTATACACAAAAAACGAGACGTTTTGGAATGTGCCAACTACAGCGGAATCAGTCTCATTTGTGTTTTTTACAAATTATTTTCCAATATACTTTTTAGTAGACTAGTAACTTATACAGAAAATATTGTGTGTGATTACCAATGTGGTTTCCGCAAAGGAAGATTTACAACAGAACAAACTTTGAACATTAGGCAAATTTTGGGAAAAACTAATGAATACGGCATTGCAACGCGCCACCTTTTTGTTGATTTTAAGACTGCCTACGACTCATTAAACAGAAAATATTTAATTGAAGCTATGAGAGAATTTGCAATATCTGAAAAACTTATAAATTTGGTCACTATTACTTTTACTGCGACAAAACTTAGGGTTAAAATTCAGAATAATCTCTCAGAGCCTATTGTTGTTTCAAATGGGCTCAGACAGAGTGATGCATTGGCCTGCTTGCTTTTTAACTTTGCCCTCCAAAAAATCATAAGACCTCCAATATTAATATTCGTGGATCTATCTTTAACAAAACTGTTCAGATTTTTGCGTTTGCTGACGATATTGACATAGTCGCACGCACTCCCGAGTCGCTTAGACAGGCTTTTACATCTCCAGGGGCTGCAGCCAACAAAATGCATCTAGCAATCAACCAAATTAAAACTAAGTACGTGCCATGTGATAATAACAACAGCCCCTATTTTGAAACTGGGAATTACAAGTTTGAAACTGTTAGCAAATTTAAATATTTAGGATCAGAAGTTAATACCTTTAATGATTTAATGCCTGGGATTCGTAGTAGAGTCACAGATGCTAACCGATGTTTTTTTCGGTTTTAAAAAATTCTTGAAGTCTAACTTCACTAGCAGAAAAACGAAGATTCTAATTTACAAAAGCTTAATCAGACCCATCCTTACATACTGTGCTGAGACCTGGGCAATGACAGAAAAAGCTAAAAGTATCATTTCTGGCTTTGAAAGGAAAATTTTGAGAAGTATTTTTGGTGGCATAAAATGTAACAATATATGGAGAAGAAGAACTAACTTTGAACTCTTTAAATCTTTTAAATAACTAGATGTAGTAAAGTATATAAGGATTCAGAGAATTAAATGGGCAGGACACCTGTGCAGAATGGATGAAAATGGTGTAACTAAAATGATCTCGGCCAGACCATTCGGCACCCGAAAAAGAGGGAGACCTAAACTTAGGTGGCTCGGCTGTTTGGAAACAGACTTCAGAATTTTAAAAATAACGAATTAGATGTCCATGGCCGAGGATAGACGAGCTTGGAATTCGATCCTGAGAAAGGCAAGGGCCCATCCTGGGCTGTCTGGCCATTAAAGAAGAAGAAGATATAGTAAAAAATCTAATGGGTTTAATCCTAGTTACCATTATAGTGGATTTAATCCCGGTACACATGAGAATTGGCGAAATTCGGCTTTTAAGGCATTAATGAGCGCGCCGATTGTTTTATCCAAGCCGGTTTTGGTGCTCTGGAGGAGAGCGCATTTCGGAGCATTTTCGTGCATGTTCAGTACATAATTTAAATTGAGAAGTTCTGATGGGTGCAGATGGGAGACTAACTTACTTATGAGACATTTTTGTTATTTTTAATGACATAAATTCAAATATGCAAAGGCCGAAATAAAATGTATTAAACTCAACAGGTAAACTGATGGGATTTCAAACACAAATAACTTTATGGAAGAATAAAGTTCAGGAAGGCAATTTGGAAAAGTTTGAGTCAGCTCCAAAAGACTGGTCAAATTATTCATAAATTGTTATTGACCATTTAACAACATTAGAGAACAGAATTATTCATCATTTCCCAAATTTAGATATAAAAAAATTTGGATATTCTTCGGAGAAGAAACAGCCTTGACGCCAAAGCAGGGCATAAGAAAATGTCGCCCATATCCTTAAAGGTGCTAAATTGGCGCCATCAAGGCTGTTCTCCGAAGAATATCCCGTACTGCTGTTTTTGTAGTACATACTTCATTTTACATTCAAAATTATTATCATAAACTGTCAATGGCTTAGACGTATGAGCAGTAGTATAAACACGTTATGTATAATGAGTTTTGTATGTAAGATTGTCCCCCCCCCAAAAAAAAAGTCTGGAAGGATTCAGGTACTAACGTCGCAATAGAGAGTTTGTTAAAATTTTTATGCTGTTCTTTCTTCCACAAAATATTAAACTTTAAAAGTACAGAATTTTTTTTTTGGGGGGGGGGAATTAAAGAGCGCTCGATAGAGTGTTGCCATACGTTTTTTAGCCCAGAATGGCCGTTATTCTCGAACCTTGCTTTTGTTGTCCGTTTCACGAAGTGCTAGAAATTTGCTTTCATTTGCTTAATTAGTTATTAGGAGAAATTTGGCAACGTCTGAATGATTCCTCACTCATATCTCTTGGACTCTCCCGGCTAGAAGAATACTTTTACAATACGCGCGAAGAATATTTCAGCTCTTGAAAATAATATCCAAGGCTCTGAAATAACTAGAGATTTGAGAGGAGAAATTTTCAAAAATATTAGATTGGAAAAAAAACATGCAAAAAGGAAATATAAACTTGCAGACGTAAGAAGGGTGGATGAATGCCTTACGTAGTAATTCTGAAATACAGTGAAAGGAAGAGAGTAGGAAAAACTCCTTAGCTTTGATTGAGGACCAGTTAAGGCATTTCATTTTTAATTTAAATTTTAAGACCTTATAATACTCTTGCCGAATTTCATGGACTAGTTATCAATCATTGATATGAGAAAGAGATTCAGCTTTCTTAGCTTCAAAAAACAATTTGCCAACTATGAAAAAAATCTGAATGCTTCCTCACTCATATCTCTGTTTGTAAGTACACTAATATATAATAAAACTGATATAACCTGATAAATTTACAATGCACGTAAGTCGTAAAATAAGGCATATATAGAATAATCATTTAACTAGAATTGGAAAGCATGTTGGAAAATGTTTTATTTTAATGCTATGAAAAAAGCCATTTTAATTTATTGTCAGTATTTTAGCAATAACGTAACATTCTTATATAAGACGAAAAAAGAAATTCTTAAACATAGTAAAACACATCTGCCTTACTCTTTCCAAAAGTCTCGCCTACTAAAGGCAAGCTTTACCTCCTTTTTACTGCTGGGAGATGTATAAACTGGGAATAAAAGAAAGAAGGAAAAGGTTAACATCTCCTTATCTGAAATCCACCATGCAGATAAGTTATTAAATTGTCCTTTAATATTATTATACCTATTAATTGTCCCATACCTTTCGCGTATATCTGTCTCTGCCTTGATAATGATGTTTGGAATTTCATCGTTTGTTATAGCTGAAATTGATGATGTCCTTCGCCTAATATGAATGCCAGTAACCTTTATTTACAGGCATTAAAAATATTTTGCAAACTTGCTCTAAACTATTCCCACTTTCATAATTAAGCATTGTTTATTTTTTCAGGAAAGCGAAGATCATCTAGATTTTTCTGTCTGTGAGCGAGACTAATGTATGTTTTCGCTAATTTTGACGAAATTAATTTGCGAAATGACATTAGCGAACTTCCGAAAGGCCAGAGATACCTGTATTATTCGGAAAAAATTATGGCCGTCAAAACTGTGTGAATAATGCCATAAAATTTTCAAGAGAATGCCGTGGTGAAAATAATTATTTCTGTGTTGATTTTAATATCTGCGTCGAGGCGTGTATGGTTAGGGAATGTCACGTAATATTTGCTTCCCATTAGTTTGATCTCAAACATTATTTACGATTTGCTGTTATGCAACTAAGCCAGATTTACTAGTCTACCAGAGAATGATTTTTCCTTCTCCAGTATCGTATGTTGCCAGCATATTGTTGCCATAATGAGTTAAAAAGATAAACATTATATTACATACAAGGAACTATCATTATACACTCACGTTTGTGAAAATTGCAACACCAAGAAGGAATCGTCATAATTGAATGCAATTTAATACACAGTTGAGTGGTAGTGGTACAAATAAATGATTAAATGTTCAAAGCAAACAAACAAGAACAAGAGATCAGAATCAGTATTTTGTGTGGCCACCACGCGCCGCAATAAGTGCTGCTACACGACGTGGCATGGAGTCAAACAAAGTTTGAATGTCTGACTGAGGAAGAGCATTCCATATCGTTTGTACGCGTACCCAAAGTTCGTCTGCAGACGCAACAGGACGAGGATCACGAGCAAGACGCCGACCAATGACATCCCACACATGTTCAATTGGCGACATATCCGGGGAACACGCAGGCCAAGGAAGAAGCTGTACCTGCTGCGCTGCAAAGAAGGATTTAACAATCCGAGCAGTATGAGGGCGGGCATTGTCCTGTTGAAATACAGCGCCTGGCAAGCTTTGAAGGAAGGGAACAGCTTCGGGCTGTAGAACTTCACGGATATACCGGTTGCTGTTCAGATTGCCCACAATTCGTAGCAATTGAGATCGTCTATGATATGCTATGGCGCCCCAGACCATAACTCCGGGTGTTCGTCCACTGTGGCGTTCGATAATGCACTCCGGAAGGTGGCGTTCACCGGCATAGCGTCTGACACGAATGCGGCCATCATGGTACCACAAATTAAAGCGGGATTCGTCAGAAAACACGACATGCTGCCAATCAGCACGCCAGTCTCTATGCTGATTGGCCCATTGTAGCCGCAGGCGGCGATGGTCGTGCGTTAGGGGGATCCTGTATAAAGGAGTCCGTGCGCGCAGTCCACACTGCAGCAGACGTCTACGAATTGATGAAGCACACAATGAAACACCTGTAGCTATTGACCACAGTGCTGCCAATTGTCTAGAGGAAGCTGTACGGTCCGTCCGCGCCATGCGGACCAGGTGTCTATCATCGCGAGCTGACGTCACATTTCGGGGTCCACTCCCGGATTTCCGAGTTGTCCGACACTCGTCCGTCCACTGCTTCCAAACGCGCATCACTGTGCTGCTGTTACGCTGCACACGAGAGGCTACTGCACGATACGACAATCCAGCTTCACGAAGGCCGATGATTCTCCCTCGTTCAAACTCTGTAAGTTGTTCAAATCTCGCTCTCTTTCGTCGACGAGGCATAAGTTCAGATTGAGTTAACGTTTACCACTAGCAGATAACCACCGATAACCATACACGCCTCGCTACAGCCGTCTATTTATTCGGATCCATCAGCCGTTCAGAGGGCGCTGCTCAGCATACGCATGCGCTACGGATTTGCAATTCTAATCATTTGCATATCATGCGCTACTTTGCATTTCCTGAAAATTTCAGCTCACTCGCGTAAGTCCTTCATGGTGTTGCAATTTTCACAAACGTGAGTGTATGAATGAGTTAACTAGTCACTTGGTTAAATATCCACACCTCTTAATCCATCGTCTTTTCAGAATAACACCTTTTTTCCTGAGAGCTTCCCTTAACTAACATTAGTCATCATAAATAGTCAGTGTGTAGCTTCTACTGGTAACTGTAATGGTATAAAAGTACGTACACTGCGCAAAAAGAAAAAATGGGATAGTTCTATATATCTCGATCTACTGAGCCGATTCACGAAATTAATCTTACGTTTTTCGTGCCTCGAAAGCGCGATTTAGGATATGTATTAGATTTATATACAGCATTGTTCTAACACACGTATTTTGACACAAAAGCAGACCTTTTTCTGAAAGGACATGCCAATTGTTTTTCCATATTTCGATTCTACGTCTCAAATTATGCCTAAATATTAAATGTTGTAAAATTTGGTGCGAAATTTACAGAGAAATTCAAAAATTTATCTTGGCGTATTTTTTTCAGTTTGCGCCAAGAACAATTCAATTGGGAACTTCTTAAGTTTCCTTTTTTTTTTCCTCCTATTGCAGACGAGCGAGAGTCTTCACTCATACTTTCAACTAATTTGAATAACGTGCGTAAACCACATTTGCCGTTATTATCGCTTATAACAAATATGCGAAATTTCAAAACGCGCCAATAGGTAAATTCATGTATATCTTGGGAAATTTTAAATAAAGAAAATCTAATTTTTTGCAGGTGTGTCTAGAAATACATCTACTTTAAGATGATAGTAAAAATTACGTAGACTATAATTCAAAATTTTTTTCGAAAAATTTACAAAAATTATTTAAAAATAAATCATAAAAAATGGGCGAATTTTATTTGGAATGAACTAAAGTTTCGAAATGTGAAAGAAGAATCAAGTAAGTTTTATAAAGAAAGAGCTATTAATAGAATATACCAAATTCGATTGGCATGAGAAGCTAAAATTTTTAGAGTTAATTTTTTTAAAAACAACTGGTGCGGTTTTTATAAGACTTGGTAGTTTGGCATAATTTGAGTAGCAGAATAAAACGTGACACATTAAAATCTTAAACTTTTCTTCAAATTGTTGTCATAAGAATTAATGTCATTATAATACTAATTGACTTAAGGGAGATGTATTCGTGAGCCGCATAAAATTCCTACGGGGGTTGCATGCGGGCCGCCAGTTTGAGACCACTGGGGGTGTGCAAGACAGAAACGCCACAAGACAGAATGCAAGACAGAAAATGTGGGTGCCCTAATATAAAATTGCCACTGACGGTATAAAATTCGGTTCCTGTCTTAAAGAAAGAATAAAGATAGATATCTGCATTGTTGTGGAGTGGTTCTTTTTACTAGTATGACTTCTATTTTTGTTACAACCGAAAACATCGCGGCAAAAACATCGTAAGGCGAAAACTTCGTGATACGAAATATCGTGGTAGAAAAGGAAGCGGTTTAAAAAAATCGTCGTCGAAAATATCGTGGTAAAAAATAAAGTACCTGCAAATCATCGCATGACGATAATATCGCACGCATGCGTTTTCAAATCTCGTACTGACATATTATGTAACTGACTTTCATCATAACTAACAAATCGACATCCAAAAAATTGATTGTAGCTAAACATGAAAATGTTTTAAGAATAAAAGGAAACAAAAAAAAAATATAATTTTCACTAAAACAGTGTGAGATTAACAAACGTGAAAGAAAATAATTTGATAATTAACTAAGCAATTTTTATATAGGTAACCTTATGCAGTTATTTATCTTCCTTTTTCTAAGCATTTTTAGACTTTCTTCCATAAAAATTATCATTAAAACTTTATAAAAAAGCTGAATTTATTATTGACCTTTTGTTAATTAACTATCTAAATTTAAAATTCTATTAAGTTCTATAAATTGCGTTAATGTTCTACTCATTTTCAATTTTTAAATGCTTAAGTTTCCTTCTTATTTTTTCAGCAAACATTTATAAGTTCATCGAAAAATATGAAATATTGAAGTAAAAGAATTCCTCTTTCCTTCTTGCGCTCTCAAATTATTATGCGAACATGCATTTACAACTTTTAAAACCTGAAAACGCATGCGATGATTTGTTGAACTTTATTATTTACCACGATATTTTCGACGACGATGTTTTTAAACTGTGTTTTGTTACTCGGATGTTTTAGAGCTGCGTTGTTTTCTCTTTGCTTTCTTTCTCCCATTATGTTTTGTATCACGACGTTTTCGTTTTGCGTTGTTTTTTTCGTGATGTTTTCGGCGGACACCCCATTTTTACAAGCATTTATGAACTGTGCATTTTTAAAGATAAATCTCTACATACAATGTACGTCCAGAAAGTAAGTTCCGTTTGGTAATAAAAGTAAATTGTGTACAGCTACAGAAAAGTTATTTATTGCACAAAATTCAACAACTCTTAAACTACTTTTCCACATAACTGCCGAAATATTGCAGGCATTTGTCATAGCGTGGCACAAGTTTTTGTATACCTTCTTCATAGAAATTTGCCGCCTGTGTCTTCAACCAGTTGGAAACGGTTTCTTTCAGCTCGTCGTCATTGTTAAAGTGTTGACCGCCAAAGACAGACTTAAGATGTAAGAACAGATGAAAGTCGCTAGGAGCGAGGTCAGGGCTGTATGGAGGATGGTCAAACACGTCCCAGCCAAATCCCTGTAGGAGGTTTTTCGTCACATTTGCACATTGTGGTCGTGCGTTGTCGTGAAGAAAAACAACACCTTTTGACAGCAATCCTCGGCGCTTATTCTGTATTGCGCGGCGCAATTTCCGATGTGTCTCGCAATAAGAATCTGCTCTGATTGTTTGACCACGCGGTAAGAAATCAATGAGTAAGATGCCTTTCCAGTCCCAGAACACTGTGCACATCATTTTTCGAGGTGTCAAGATTTGCTTCGGCTTAACCTTTGCTGAGGATGAAGTGTGCCTCCATTCCATTGATTGCCGCTTACTTTCAGGGGTGTCGTAAGAAACCCAAGTTTCATCTCCTAGAAATTCTTCGCTGCTTTCAGCCTAACGGGTCAAAAACTGAAGTGCACTATCCATCCGTTTTGTTTTGTGTTGCTCAGTAAGAATCTTTGGTACCCAACGTGAGCAAAGTTTACGAAATTTCAGTTTTTCGGTAACAATTTCATGCATTAGTGATCGGGAAATTTGGGGAAATTCCATAGCGAGAGCACTAATTGTAAACCTTCGGTTTTCATGGATCTTGTCATCAATCGCGTGAACCAGTTCTTCTGTAACCAAAGATGAACGCCCACTTCGTTCTTCATCGTGCACATCACTACGTCCGTCATTGAACTTTCGGACGCATCTTCTCACCATCGAATCACTCATCGCTTTTGGTCCGTAAACATCGCAAATTTGCCGATAAATTACACTAGGTTTCACTTTCCTCGCATTCAGAAAACGAATCACAGATCTGATTTCACAAGCGGCGGGATTTTCAATCAACACCGACATTGTAAACAAGCACAACAAAGCGTACGTGACTGACAGCTATTTCCAAATGGTACGCGTTTCTTCTCCTTGATACAGAGCGTTTACTGCGCATGTGCGGAACTGCGATCGCAGAGCTGCAGCGGAGATAAATTGAAACGGAACTTACTTTCTGGACGTGCCTCGTA
>KK118626.1:279003-312758 GCA_000611955.2 Stegodyphus mimosarum
AAACTGCATCATTTTGAATAGTTTCGTTCTTTTAAAAATTTCGGTTAGGCAACAATTTTTCATCGTATTTCTTATGTTACTGTTTTTAAGAGACAAATTAAAAAGTTGTTTCTTTTTGCAACGGTAAATTGTTTAATTACTTGATTAGGATAATCAACATTTGTATCAAGGGATATTGCTTATTTCATTGTAATATTTTATACAAGTTAAATGGCTGCGATGTGACTGCTGACACATTTCCTCAGAAGATTACCTAAAGTATCGTAACATTTCAAAATTTCAGAAAAAGGATCATTCAAACTATCGAATAAGAAAATGGTTAAAAAATTTTAATTTTATTGTAGAATTTTTGTATAATTTTTTATGTTGTCATGGTGGTGCTTAAGAACGGGGATATAAATTATGCTTTAACAAATGTTTAATGCATATCTCATGCAATTAATTTGCTAAAAATTCAAGATGTATATGTTTTCTGGAGATACATCAGGGCCGTATATAAAGGAGGGTTGGAATCTTAACAAAGAGAAAAAAGTTGAAGAATTTACGCGGCCATAGGTCCCAGGTGTGTCTTTTAGGCATTTTTCCGGTACGTTTAAAAACCAGACGAAGGCTGGCTGCATAGCGGCTAGTATATATATATATATATATATATCTATTTTATTTAGGTTCCGAAAGTTTAAAGTATTTTTTAATACCATTCAATTTTAGTTTTTATTTTTACGAGCAATTTCTTGAATTATTTGAATTTGCAAAAAGACCTTTTCTTCCTTAACCGGAATTATCGGCAGTCGAGCTTGTAAAGCGTGTGGTCCTTGTACTGTGCCTCTTCTCTGATTGATTTCTGAGTTTCTGATTTTGAGTAGATATTCTGTGAAAAGTCATTCGAGTATCAGTCATACTTCAGCTATCCCGCCTAATCGCCTCTCGCAGTGACTTAACTTTGAACAGAACTGTTAAGACGCGTATAAAGGTATCTTGGCAAGTAGTGTTCTGCGATCATAATCAGTGTCATTTTAGTATTAAATCATTGGTCTAATACAATTCAGGAGTCTTCTCGCATCTTTTGTGCTGCTATAAACAGTATAACGTGTACTAATAGTCGAATTTGCGCTAACAGATACTTCATGGGACCAAGGCTTTTGTCCGTTTCTTTATCAGAGAGTCTTCTAAATCGGGAGTGCATTGCTTGTATGAGGATTCTGCGATTCAGAAACTGGGAACGTCTATTAAAGCGGACTGTCCGTTAGCGGAGGTTCGACTTTATTGTTTTTATCGGAAATTGTGTTTTTGTATAGTTTGAGTGTATATTTTCTGCTTAGGGAGCTTTCAAATGTCCTTCATGCCAAAGACGTTTTGATTACATGCTGGGGCTTAAGACTGTTATTTGCCTCTTCTGACGTTTCTACAATATATTTCGCGCATTATTACTATATTATTTATTTCTGTTTTAGTACGGAATTGAAATTTAATATTAAAATACCCTTATTTTGTGGGTAGAAAGTTATTTTTTGTTATTTTTGTATTAAACATTCCCTAATTCTTTTATTAGAGTTTTAAGTAGAATACAGAGTTAATCATATAAATAACGTGTCTACAAGAGTCTTTACCCGGCTTTATTATCGCGACCGTTGGTCATAGACAGTTACAAAAGAGTTTTTAATGACGCAAAAATTCATGTTTTGGCATTTTAAAGTTTAAATAAATCAATTTTTGTAAAATTACGAAATTAATTGTTTGTGCGCTCCTATATTTATTTTTTGTAACAAATTTTTCTAAATATAAAACACGGAAAGTTTGATTCCCGTATGACAAAAATTGTCCGATGTATTTAATTTCAAAATTTGCGGTTTTTGACGTCATATTCAGTTAGCATTTAGGGGTCGCTTAGTAAATAAATTTGATGTTGATTCCCCCTCCCATATGCCTTCAGTTGTGCTTTATAATCTATTAGGGTATTTAATGTATAATTTTGTTACGTTTGGTATGCCGAAAGAATTTTCACAGAAGTTAATTTATAAATTTGTAAAGTCTAAAAATACGTTATTAATATTGTCATGAAGTTTTATTACTTTAGAATCATAATCTGGTAACAGTACAAAAAAATTCCTTAAACTACAAAGAGTTTTCATTTTTAATTAATGCAAATAATATTACGATCTACACGCCAATATAGAAAGAAGCTCAGTGTTTTCTAGTAAACGATTATACTGAAAGCCTCTAAATGTTTATTAGAACACGATTTCTGTAAGATTCTGTGAATAAGATCTCTGTTTTGAAAAAATATATATAAATATATAATTTTAAAAAGAAAATCTGAATGGTTTCAGATTTTAAATTACGTCTAAAGGGGCGATTTTTTTAACATTTTGTGTGTTACCTTTGTTTACTAAGTATCATGTTCTTCGCACTTAAACTATAAAATTCAGTTCAATAGCAATAGCGGAAAATAATTTTAAATTGAGCATATCTTTAGAATTTCCGATACACAGTCTCACGCGCTGGAGATAAAAGTGTTTTTTCTGCACAACGTTGCCATTGCTCGACTTTTATCTGCACAATGTTGCCATTGCTCGGATTGAAATCCTTGAGTTTGTTAATCAAAAACTTAATTTCTTAGCATCAGAAACCTTTCTTTAAACCAGTAATTTTATTTAAGTAAAAATGCAAATATTTCGCTCTTCAGTTTGTGTACTGACTAAATATGATGTACTACTTTAATAAAAAATATTTGAATCAATTTTTATAACGAGTACGAAATTTTCCTAAATATACGATGGACCAGAACATATAATAAGTTAAATTTAATAATTTTAACAAAATTGATTTCTTAAAATTTATGAATACGGAAACATGAATTTTTGCGTCATTTAAAACATTTTTGTAGTTAGAAGTATATTCTACGACCAACGGTTAAGGACTTAACGGACAAGGTGTATAAATTTATGAGAGGTTTTCGTTTGGAAAAGTGGAGATCTTTTTGCGAGGGGAAAATCATAGTTTATTGAATTTGTTGTCTGTGAACATGAATTAAAAATTTTCATTTTTTGAGGTCATTTGTATGCTAATGAATGTAAAATTTTTACAGTAAGGAGTTCGAGATTCGGAATCGTCGGGAATTCTCTGATTCCGAATTTCAGAAATTTCTGGATGTTAGATCATCAGTTTAAATCTAATAAAATGACATGTAGACATGTCAACATTGGGGCTTCACTTATTTAGGTCAGGCAGAGTAAATGCTGACCCTCTCCTGGCCAACATCAATATATCAATTAATTCATCGTCATTGGCCACGCCGGCGACTCACTAGCAAGTGAAAGTTTGTTATTGTTATGACGGGCATTAGCTATTTTAGGCTTTGACCATTACTGAGGCCAGAAGCGGTGGCCATTTTATTATGGGGGCATCTCATTGGCGGCCACCTATGAAGGGACAGACAATTTACATCCATACTTTCTCCGGGATTTGAACCCGAGCCCTTCGGCAGACAGAGTCACTATTTTCCCGTCTGGGGGCCTGCAAGTGAAAGTGACAAGCTGGAAATCTCATTGGGGAGAAAAACCGCATTTATGGCACACCTGGTGTTCTTTTGTTGAATCCATTCCTATTTTCGATTCCTAGACATAGCAGGTGTAAGCGGTGACGGGAAATTTTTTTTTTTTGTTATTTAAACTTTATTTATATATTTAAATACTTACTGGATTGGCGGATTGAAATACTTACAGAATAATTTAATATCCAAAGATCCGGATATTAAATCATTCTGGGTACTGAATGCCCGGGTTTCGAACTTTTTATTGTATTTAAGGTTTTACTCTAAATGATATTCATAATGCGTTACATCTTTGCGTATGCACGTAGTTCTACTTAGGTCTGGTAAATAGATGCTACTTCTAATATTATAAAGCTGCTATTCTTTTTGTGTATTTTCATTTATTTTAAAGGAGCGTAAATTAATTATACAGTTTGACCCAAATTAAAATTTTTTGGAATACTGTACATGTACATTGCGCAAAAAAGGGGGGAGGGACAGTTCTATATCTCCCGTTCTACTGAGCCGATTGACGAAATTCAATTTGCGTTTTTCGTGTCTCGAAAACGTAACTTATGATATGTATTAGATTTATATATAGCATTGTTCTAATATAGGTATTTTGACACAAAATCGGATTTTTCCTGAAATGACATGCAATTTTTTTCCATGCTTCGGTTCTATAACTCAAATCTTGCCAAAGTGCCAAGTTTTGTAAAAATCGCGCGAGTAGTTTTTAAACAATTGGCTCTCAAAATTTTAGCTTCTCCATGTTAGTTGAATTTGGTATATATTTATTAATATCTCTTTTTTATTAAACTTGTTTGATTCTTCCTTGCCCATTCGAAATTTAGGTTCATTCTGAATAAAATTCGCCCATTTTCTATGATTTATTTTGAAAATTTGTATTTTTAAATAATTTATATAAATTTTTCGAAAAAATATTTTTATCATAACCTGTAAAATTTTTACCGTTCTCTTAAAGAAGATGTATTTGTAAGCGTACCTGCAAAAAATTAGTTTTTTATTTCAAAATTTCCTACGTGAATTTATATATTGGCGCCTTTTGAAATTTGGCGGATTTGTTATAATAACGCCAAATGTGGTTTACGCACTAATGTTAAAATTATTTGAAAGTATGAATGATGACTTTTCCCCACTTGGAAAGGAAACGAAAATAGGTTGCTATAAATTGAAAATTTCGCCAAGTGAATTATTCTTTGCGCAAACTGGGGGGGGGGAGGGAGCGCCAATAGAAATTTTTGAATTTCTCCGTAAATTTCGCACCAAGTGTCAAAATTTAATATTTAGGCATGATTTCAGTCGTAGAATCGAAATATGGAAAAACAATTGGCATATCCTTTTATAAAAATGTCTGTTTTTGTGTCAAAATACGCGTGTTAGAACAATGCTATATATAAATCTAAATCGCGCTTTCGAGGCACGAAAAACGCAAGATTAATTTCGTGAATCGGCCCAGTAGAACGGGAGATATGGAACTGCCTCTCCCTTTTTTTTGCGCAGTGTACAACTATACTAGAAATCAAAATTTTGTAATGATATATAGAAAACTTGTTTAAAAATTTTTTGTTTTCATAAAAGCTGAATTATTTGTTTATCTTAAAAATTTTTTTTTTATATAGCTTTAAAGAGCTCTTATTGGAAAAATTATGTTACACTGAAATGGTGAGGGGGTGGGTAAATATTTTAGAACTATTTATGCTTAGTATTTTTATTTTTTTTAGTTATTTATTTATTTTTTACATTTATTGAAGGTAAGAGATGCTTTCTTTTCAGTAAAATCTTGCTAGAAATGAGCCTTTTTAAAAATAAAAATTGAAGAAATTCTGATTCTGAAACTTTCACATAATTTTCATTTTGTAAAGAAATTAAAATGTAAATTTTCTGAAGTTACTACCATTTTAAAAACCTACTACTTGCTGTTCTGCATCTTCTGAAATGATTTTAAAAAGATGCTTTACATAGATAAAACTCATTAAAATTTAAAAAAAATCTAAATTGCAAACTAGTGTATAAAAGCATAAATGTGAATTATTATTTGATTATTCTTATTGCATGCTTTTTTAAAAAAATTTTTCCTCCTTATAATCTAATGAGACATATGTTCATAACCTTAGACATTTTTATCAAGGTAAAATTACTCAAAGTAGAGTATTCTGTGCTTCTGTAATAAAATATGTAATTAAACTGAAGTGTAGTTTATCAGGAATTTATTATTTGTGTGGCTGTTGTGTTCGTATGATATAATTCTATCTGACTGATACTATTATTGTATGTTTTAAACTATAAATTAGTGTGGCATAAAACACACTTTCAAATTGCATAAACAACGCACACATAAAATTACGCAGTCGTAAAATATTTGAATCAAACTTTATGATCTATTCGTTTGAATTTGTATTTAACGTGTTTTTAAATCATTAACAAGCATTAAATGCAATTAAAAAAAAACTGTGGTTTCAGTTTTTTACATCTCCCCCTCAGACAAATAAATATTATGAAATAGAGAATTCACAGTTTAACTATCTAAATTTATTTATTCACATAATAGAATTCTAGATCATGATATAGATTTGCTAACCTGATTTGCATCTCTTTTAATACTCCTAATCTTGTTGCCATTCACAAGTTACTAAATTGTAAATGTTACAAGTATTGCATGAGCTTTCATAGCTAATGAATCTTTTGCATGATTTAAATTTATTTAGTAAATGATAGAAAAGGAACATTACATTAGTATCTTTAATTATTGTCGATTGCTTTTATAGATTGCTGTCATTTTTGTAACTCATAGCAAAGTTTTTACTTCTTTGCACAAAGAAAAGGAGGTATTATAATTGTTAAAAATTCTGGTTATCATATTTTAACAGAAATATTCATTTTGACTGTTCCCAAATCCATTTGAACGATTTTTTTGCATGACATCTGTACGTGCAGACAGAATGAAGGACTGTTTTTTTCTGAAATGGATTGTAAAAGGTATTTTTTCATGACATCCGTACATATGTATGTATGCATTATGCATAACTCAAAAATTATTAGCTGTAGAACATTTAAATATTGTATATGGGACTGCTGTAACATCTAGTCGTGCATCTCCCTTTTTTATTGCAGTTGGCAGAACCAAACATATATATACATACATACCCGCATTTTTACCCGTCTTTTATTTTTGCAAATGCTGATCATAGTCATATGCTTCCAATTACAGAAGTGGTTTAAATGACAAAAATATTCATGTTTTGGCAGTGTCAAATTTAGATAAAGAATAATTTTGAACAAATAATGAATTTTAACTTTTAATGCAATCTCCCGGTTCCTGTACTTATATTTGACAAAGTTATATGCTTGTTATAAAAAAAATAAAATTAGAAAAAGTTTGACCTTCATACAACAAAACTTGACTGGGATATTTAATTTGAATGTAATTTTCAACTTGTCTTGAGGGATCGGTTAATTAAGTTAGAATTAGAGGAAATAAATTTAAATGAAGTGCAGCCAAAAATGCATATAATTTAACATGCCATACAAGATGTCGTTAAGGTGTCCCCATCAGAATTTTTTTTAGTTTGCTATGCAGCTCTCACAGTATGATTTTATGATGTCTTAAGTCTTTATATGCATGAGCTAAATTTTTTATGCAATTTTGTTTGTAAGTTTAATTTGAATTTAAGTTGTTTTTTTAATGTAAATGTTATTAATTAGCATTGCTGAGAATATAAATTAAAATGGCTGTGAACATCATTGGTAGTCATGTCTTCTAAGACTGTTGACCAAAATAATCTGGAACTGTCGGTAGTCATTTTGGGGAGTTTTTGTTGCATATTCCTGTTTTGATTAGAGGGAGTTCAAGAGTGTTTTCAATCTAGACGTATTTCTTTTATATTTTTGTAATGTTCTAATTCTGCTTGTTATTTCAGCCACTGAAGTTAGGTGTTCTGAACAGTCAAAAGGTGGCCTTAAGTATGAGCTTGTGCTAGCAGAACCAACCTTGGATTCTCCCAAGGCAGTTAGTCAGACTCCTCCAAAATCAAATATTTCCATTGAAGATATTGAAAAGAAACTCAGAGCTGCCGAAGAAAGGAGACAGGTAAAAAATTAAATAATTTTTTGAAGAGCACGAAATATTGCTCCACCAGCCTGCATTTACAAAAGCTTTTTACTTCTATTTTCAGTCCATTGAGTTGCAGAAAATCAATCTGGTCACTGAGAAGTTAAGTCATTTAGAAACTGTTAAAGTGAAGAAGGAAGAAGTAAATCATAATTTCATGCAAACAGCCAAAGAGAATCTAGAACAGAAGTTAGAATGTATGAAGGAAAATAGGGAAACACACATAAAAAATATCCAAGAAAAAGCCAGGGAAATAGTAAGTGCTAATCTTTTTTCTTATTTCTGTTCTAGCTTCAAGTAATCAAAAGTGAATATTAGGTGAAAATTTGTGGTTATTTTTCTAGAAATTCAATTTCATGTCATCATGACATATTGAGGCTTATTCAAAGCTTAATTTGCAGGGGAGAGAAAGCCTAAGTAATTCAAGGAGGACTATGTAAATTTAAATGCAGTGAATTGGAAGAGGTTTTATATTTAATATATATATATAGTATATATTTATATTATTTATATTCCAGATTCTTAATCTGGACTATGACGAAAACTATTGTTTTCTCCAAATTAAGAATTTCTATTGTTTTGAATTTGTATAGTCCAAGTTTAAGAATTTGTATTGTTTTAAAATTAATATTCTAGGAATGTTGTCCTAAAATTTTAATCTGTTTCATATAAAATATTATGTAGTTGTTTGAGTGAATTTTGTTTTAAGTCTAGATTTAACATTTATATCAAGCACCAAGCCAAAATGCAAAGCAAGCAAAGGGAAATGAAATTTGACATGTGGGAAAATTCTTTACTTTGAAAACTATTTTATGTTTTAAGAAATATTTTCCATTTGCTAAGATGGGAAAGACTTATCAGTGACATAAAAGGTCAAATAACTTATCAGTGATCAAATTTGATATGTTATTTGACATCCTTTTTATGTCTTATTTTCTTCCTTAAGTAAATAACAATTAAAAATTCCATCTTAAAATTCTGAATTGTTTTCTTTTCAAGTCAAGTTCCAAGTCAGTTTATTTATGAAATGTGGCTAAATGTATTAATACATTCTTTTTCAAAGTGCTTATGGTGTTACATGAATTAAAAAACTTGCCTTTATTTTACTATTTTATTAATTATGTTTTAAATGGCAGGTTCAAAAAGTTGATGAAAAACGTAAAGCTGGTGATTCTCCAGACAGAGAAGAAAAACTAGAGGCTATCAATAAAAAGTTAGTTGTTGCCCAAGAGCAACGTGAAGCTTTGCTTGCTTCCCTTCAGGAGAGACTGAAAGAGCATGTGAGTATATTAAAATTATGTATTTTTTTCATTACACTGTCAGAAGACATAAAATTATAGGTTTTTCAGAATGATCTATTTTCAATGAAAAATAGGCATTCTTTTTTTAATGAATGAGATTTTTTTTAATATAAGGTGGCACTAATAAACTTATCTACAATGCCTAATTTGTGCAGAATGCAATTAAATATGAACTATTACACCAAACTAATTTATATGAAATTATTTATGTGAAGTTAAATTTGTTTTAATATTTCATTGCATAGAAATCAGCAGATGTTAATTTGAATACATTTCTGTGTTAATTTTTTTTACTTATATTTATTGGCTTTATTCTAGTATTTATAAATTTTTTAAAGTTACTATAAATTTTATCCTGAAATATTTTTTGCATTTTGATAATGAATAGTATATAATTAAATTTCTTACTATTTTTTAATACATATGAAATTATCAATTATTTTTTATGACTAAAATTATAAAAATCTTAACATTAAATTTTTAAAGCAATTTAGAATTTCTGCAGAGGTTATTAACACTTTTTTAGAGAAAAAAATGGAAATGTAACAGGATAAAAATTTCTAGCGACAACATATAACCTGAAATGAGAGATATTGTCTGCTACCTTGAAATTTATTCTTCTTTCAAACTGTTGTATGTAAACAAGGTGTGTATTCAAGGGTACTTTTTTGCCCTTTCTGAAAATAAATGTTCTAATTCTGCAATTCAAAAACTGTGTGAAAACGGGGTATCAAAATTTCTAAGTGCCCCCTCCCTTCCCCCCCAAAAGGCAACATTATTCATTGAAAATAATTTTTTAAAATTTTCAATCATTATATTGTCATCGGAAGAAGATTCACAGAAATATCCAAAAAAGGTGTTGAATGTTTTTACTGTTCTAAACATTAAAATGAAAATTGCAGTTTAAAAAATGCCAGTAGAAAGAAGGTTCACTAGCTTTTGCCAAGGCAATTTGTTGAAGACAAGAAATGTAGAGCCCTGTATACACATTATTTAGCAACATATGAATAGAAATATATTGTGACCTTTAATGACACTTGGACCTACTCAAATGACTGTTTCAAAAAGAGATCTACCCTTTTTTTTAAATGAAATGTGAGGAGATAAAAGTTTGATTTGAATAGCTTGAGCAAGAACTTTGTGAATTGCAAGCTTCTCCTGTAATAAGAGAAATGTTGGAAAATAAGAGAAATATTGGAAGAAGTACTAAAACCAACTCATCAGATTAGAAGGAAATGTTTTATATCCAGTATTTACGGAAGAAATTACTTCTTTTTAATCGATTATTAAAAAGTGTCCTGGCACAATTTTTGGTTTCAAGTTAGAATATTATTTTAAAAATAAAATTGTTTTTTTCTCATGCATTTTCAACCTATATACCATATTTTCATACGATATGGGAAAAGTGTAATTAAATCAAATTTCTGGATACGACAACAGTCTTCTCTGGTTGTTTGTCAAATATACTAGTGGTTTCCATTCATTTATCTATCAATCTATAACATTCCTTAAGTAGACTTCATGTTAAAATATTATATTTACTTTCTAACAATAACCGGCATAAAATGATTGATTAAAAAAAGACATTTCTATTGATGCCTTGTTTGCACAAATTTTGTTTACTATAGGAATTAACATTTTTGATACTTATCAATGAAATTATGAGCAATATACTGATAACAAATTTTACTGACTTAACGTAAATGCTTCTAAATAATCTTATTTTGTTTAAATATGTTTTCAATGAATTTGCTTATTCTGGGAGTTACATTTATTTACATAAAGATAGCGCTGATTTTTTACTATAAAATTATGAATTTTAGTCTTTGTCACATGCATGAAAGGATCACATATTTATAATTTAATTAACATTTTTTAAAATTGCACTCTGTCAGTTTTTTCTTGTACTTTACTATACTACACTGGTTATCATAAATTAACAAAAAATCATAAAAATGCCGATAACTCCCTAAATTATAAGCCAAACCGTCTAAAATTTGAATATGTTCCCAAGTAAGAGTAGTTGAATAAAACTGCAATATGCAAATTAGTGGCGCTGCAATTGTAATACGTCATCTGCAGGGAACATAAAAGTCCATGTTCGAGAGCAAGCCTGCATATTTCACTGTGATAATGACATCAGAAATCCGAGATAGATAATTCATAACAATGACCTCCAGGCATCATTTGCCTGCAGAACTACGATGGAGAGCCATTGAGAGAATAGAGGCAGAACAAAGTCAAGCAGAAGTGGCCAGATGGCTAAATGTGAGTGCTTCTGTGGTTCATAGACTTTGAAGACAATTTCAAACTGCAGATTCGGCATCTGGGAGGTTCAGCCAAGGACGGCCAACTCTTACGATGAGTGCCGATGACCGATATTTGACATTATGTGTACACAGGAATAGAACCGCTACTCTTCTTAGATCCTCCCCTTGCTGCAGCCACCGGAAGGTTGATGTCAACATCAACTGTGCGTAGAAGGCTTCACGAAGGTGGTCTGTATGCGAGGCGACCAGCCATTTGCGTGCTGCTCACGTCACGCCATTGGAGGGACCGTTTGCAATGGGCACGGCAACATGTCCACTGGATGCCTGATCAATGGAGGGCTGTTCTGTTTACGGATGAGTCTAGTCTAGAAAGCGATAATAGGCGTTGTTTGCTATGGAGGGAACCTGGATTGCATTATCATCCGTAAAACATCCATGAAAGAGATGCATATGGAAGAAGCAGTGTTTGTGTTTAGGATGGCATCTCTTTGGGTGGACGCACAGACCTCCATGTCTTTCCATGGAGAATCCTGAATGCTCAGGTTTATGGAGATGACATCCTTGATGCTTATGTGAGCCCAAATGCAGGCGCAATAGGTGATGCTTTCCTATTACAGAACTCGATTCGTAGATGATTATCTTCAACAGGAAACAATTATGTGCATGGAGTGGTCAGCTCCATCCCTGCACTTGAATCCCATTGAGCATGTTTGGGATGCTTTAGGGAGATGTCTGTCTGCTCTCAATCTGCCCTCTCAGACCCTTGCCACGCTTGCTACTGCTTTGCAAGAGCAATGGCTCTCGCTTCTTATGGAACTGATAGACCGCATGATTGAAAGCATCACACATCGCTGTATGTGCTGTATTGCTTCTAGAGGCAATCATATTCCATATTGAAGGTACTTTTCCTATAGCAAACTGACACTTTCGATTTTGTTCATTTTATACATGTGCTAATTTCCATATTACCATAATAGTCTATTAATTTCTTTTTATGGTATTTGATACCTTACTATGTGTTGTATATCATGGGTAAGTTTCATAAAATTCTACATGTAACGTTTTCAGTAATCATGATTTTTGTGATTTTTCCTTAATTTATGATAACCAGTGTATATTACTCATGTCTCTGGGATCTAAGGGTCATAGTATGTAGCCTGTATCCAATTTCAGACTCATGTTTAATATAACCTTCAGCACTGTGCTCTTTAGGATCATGAGGTTTAAAAAAATACATGAGTGTAAATTTCATTAAAATAGATCCATTAAATTTTGCTTTAATCTGTACATACATACATATGCCCCATTTACAAGAATTTTATGTATTAGCATAAATTATATTAATTGAATATTTTTGAACCTGTGGTTATGGTTCCAGGATTAGATGTGATGCTGCTGAAAACGCTTATAAGTAAAATTAGCATTTGTATATATTTTTGATTTCACTCACCAAAACTTGAGTAAAATTGCAGGGGGGAGGAAGCTGAATGCTTTACTGTAATTTATTTTGCAATAGTACGTTATGTTTCAGGTATGATTGATGCTTTGTGTATATTGATTAAATCAGAGTCCAAACATTTCAGGATAAACATATTTTGGAAGTAAAGAAACAAATGGAAGAACAAACAGAAAACCTTAGAGAGAAAAGCATTAAGAAATTAGAAATTGCACAGGCAAAGCGTGAAGCTCTTATGAAGGAAATCCAAGAGAAAATCAAGGAACATGTAAGAATTTGATTTTTTACTTAGTTTTAGCAGTTAATTTGTGGTTATTATTTATTAATAAATGTGTTTTTTCTCATTTTTGTTATAATTTTTTGCCCATATATTTGCTTTTCAATTTTTTAAATTTGTTGCAAATTTCATATTATTTTTATATTAATTATGAAATGTTAAGAAACGATTTGACAAAGCTGCTTAAAATTCAGTCCTCGTAAAAATAAAAATAAGACTTCAAAAGTGAAGTGTTAGAAAATCCATAGAAAATAAAGCATTGAATAAAGTTATGTTCTGTTAACTGAAAATGGTTTCTTTAAGTTTTAAAACTGCATTTACCGCATTCTTTTAATTTGTTTTTGTTACAAAAGTTTTACCTCTGTTTGTTCTTTGTTGCATTTTCTGTAGAAAACACATATTCTAAGAGTTCGACAAATGAATGAGCTTAATCAGCAAGAAGGCGGAGAAAAATTGCAGCAGATCCATAAAAAGCTGTGCACTGCCGAACTAAAACGATCTGAACAAATTCAAGCAATGTTGGAAAAACTTCAAGAGCATGTAAGAATTTATGAAGGGCAAACCTTGAAATTTGAGCTGTTTTATCAGTTTGCCGGGAGTAGACTAGCTTGCTTTTCCAGTTTTCTGGAAATTGGTTAATTGCTTAACCATTGTGCTGGGAACCAATAAGCTGCTTTATCAGTTTTTTAGGATATAGATTAGATTGGCTTAATTCTTTTGCATTTTGTCTCTCTGCTTTACTAACACAAATACTATAGTGCAGGTAGTAAACAATGTAGAGTCCTTTTTCTGGCATCATCTCTGACAGCCTTAAAGTTTCATGCTTGAAACACTTGCTTTCAAAATTCTTCAGCTGGCTTTTATAAATAATGCTTATATAACAAAGATTAAAATTTTCTTTGCTTTATTTGGTTTGTGCTTAAAGTGAAAGAACTGTTTAAATACATGATGTTTATGTATTGATATTGTTTGTTTTATGTCATGATTATGATATTTCACTTTATTCTACTTTTATAAAGGGATTCAGAATTGATGTGTACATTTGTAGGCATTATAAGCTGATGAAAGATGTATTTATGTATGCATTTTGTATTTGAATAATGCTTTAATAGTCATATCAACTCAAAAGATTCAAGTAAGACTAATAAAGTTTAAGTAATAGCAGTAATGATGTAATGCTTGTAAAATCTGCAATAAAAAGCTATTGTGGTGTCTAAAAGTTGAGCATAATTTGTAAAACATCTGAAGAAAATGTTTCTTACAGGCAGAATAGAATTTGTTTGTTGATATGTTAATATAAATCAATCTGCATGAGCATTTCAGTATGCAAATAAGAGGTTCATAGAGGTCATTATTGCATTCGGTCATACATCAAAAAGTGTCATTTTTAAAAGAGCTTCGTTCAGTAGAAAATAATGATATCCAGCATTCTGCCAAACTTTATGTGTGATGGGAGAATAGATAACGAACACAAGCATGGGTGTTCCCTCATGTAGCATAAACATATGACTTAGGATGTTATATCCTGAAATATTTCAGTGTATTGGAGAAACAGTAACAATATTATAATTACAAATGGCTGTAGTATAAATACCTCATGCACTGCAATAAATATGCCTTTCGCATGTTTTCTATATGAAAATTTCTGACAGATCCTGATCAGCCTGATTTTGGGTTGAACGTATGTATATTAGAAGAAAAGGAGTTGCGAAGTGAGAGGGTTATTTTGAAATTATAATTAAGAAAATGCCACTTATTATGGCATTATGGAGAACTTTGAAATTTCCAAGAATACTCACAGGGTTGAAAACAGCTGTCTTCATGGGAATCTAGATCTAACAGAACTGAGACATCATTGTGTTCCAATTGATTAATTTAAAATTTTGAAAATCTAAGAATTACATAAATGATGCACGTTTTTAATTTCAAATGATATTGTGATAAATATATGAACTCAGTAGCCTTGCATTTTACATGGTAAATTGGTTTTATTTTCCATACTTTTCAAGAAACTAAACAGCTCTTTACTTGGTATTCAATATATGGCATTAGAAACATACGCTATTAATTGCAACAGTTATGCAAATTTTTGAAAAAAATATCAGTTGAGTATTACAAGTTTTAAATATTTTGTTTTCTGTATTTAAAGTGCATTTTTAACAGGTAAAGATTTAATTTATTAAAAATGTATTACTTTGAAATCTTAGTTTACTAAGCAATTTCAGTCTGATTAAATCCTCATGTTTTGCCGAAAGGCAACTCTAAATACTAGCTATGTGCGACTCTGTATGCGAGATAAATAAAAGAATGTCATTCTTTGCTTTGAGTGGACGATAGATGCATCATAGCATAATGCACTGTAATATAAGAGCCCCAAAATTTTTAGACTAGCTATTAAGAATATTTCTAGCATAAAATTAATATGCAATTTAGAAATATATATTTTAGTCACAGGCACGATGGAAATAGTTAACTGGTAACTTTAGAAAGTTTAAATGAATTCATCTTCTGAAGAGTTATTTTCTGTGCAGGTTATTTTTACTAGGTTAAAAGATTTAAGAATTTGATTTGGATTTAAGAATTACTGGATTGTAGTTATTATATAAAGCCAATATACTGGAACTTTCAGGTTCAGAATTTATTCACAGTAGCAAGCATCAGTAGTCTCAGTTATTTGGTGAGTTTTTTTTCAAATTATGCATATTCAGAGTGCTGGAGGTACTGCTTTTCAGGATACTTTTTAAATCTTCCAGCTTGAAATCATATTAAATATGGCTGCAGTACTGGATCTAGATCAGCCAGCGACCAATTGCCAAAATGATTCTTCTGATTGGAGTGCTACATTACATGATGACTCACAGCACTTTCCAGACCTATTTCGCTTCCTCTTTCACTCATGACTGACGACCAGCTACGCTGCACTGCTGATTGTCTGTTTGTAGTGAAAAGTGTCAATTCTACTTCACATTACCAAGTCTTTCTTTCTTGGACACAATACCTACTGTGTATTCACAATCTCATGAGCCTTAAAGGCAATACTTTAACTGACTGGTAACGTCATGCTGTGCACGATAAACCAGCCATAAATCAACATCAGTATTGGTATTTGTCATATTGAATATGTATGAAATGTAGTATGGAGGCAAAAAACATGTAATAGTCCTTAACAAGTATTATTTTTCAAAATGCTTATTTTTTCTGTTATTGTATGTGCCACTACCTAATTATATCATAAAAATAGGATATTAAGTTTCATTCCTATTCAACTTTTTGGTTCATGAAGCATTTGAGTGTAAATGTTAATGCTAAACTTTCAGGCATATTAGTATTAAAAAAAATTAAACTTTTTTAAAAAGTAGGTTTGATTAGCTGAGTTTTTTAAAACTTAAATTCATAAAAGCATTTTAAATTGTTTCATAATTTTATTTTTATTTTATAAATTTATATATTTATAAAATAGTAATGTGCATTGAAGCTAGTAGTTCTGCTTCATACTTAATGGTATGGGAGAAAGGATTATTTTCATACATAGTTTATAAATCCCAGTAATCACAATATGTACTGAACATTGAATGAACTATTATGATTTTTAGGTTATGTAAATTTAGCTATTTGAAGTGAATTTGCATTCCCATCTAAATGAGCACCATTGAACACTGTAAGAAACATGATACCAGTAAAAAGCTGGTTAAATTTTGAGTCAAACAAATTATAAAATGAGCTCTCATCTCAGGTAATAAAGTAAGAAATGTATGAACTTGAGTATTGTTTGAAAAACCAACATCATGAGGAGATTTGCAAATCTAGCATATATGGGAAGAAAATACAGTGGCTTGCATTTGTTTTTAGACATTGTGTTTTTCAGTTTTATTTGCAAATATCAACAACTAGATTTCAGTGAAATGACTTTTTTTTTTCATGTGTACTATTGATGATCTTTTTTAAAATCTGCTAGTTTCTGATAAAGTTAGAGGAAAATTTATTCAAAATGCTCTAAAAATGTACTCACATAAGTATTCGGACACTTTGAACAAGCATTTTATATTTAAGAAAAACATGAAAATAATGGGACATCCAATATTTCATTAGAAATCCTTCAGTTAAAATCGGACTTTTTTGCATGAATTTAATGAATGCTCCATTTTGTTCGATTCCTCGGTAAGGATTGCTTTAAATAGTTTTAAAAAAATGCCCTGTGTGCTTATTCTTTTTTTCCCACTCTCTCCATATGGATGCCATAGGATTTAAATTCGAAGAATATGTATAAATTAGTATGGATATCAAGTCAGGAGAAGTTTTAATAAATTCAAGATAGCTATATAATAACTACATAAGGACATTTAGGGCTATATATTTAGGACTGTTATCCTGTTAGCACTTGAATGTATTTTCTTCCTCCCAGAGACAACGAAGCTTCCCTAAATCTTTTATCCTCGTGCTTAACAGTAGGCAGTTAGGATTCATTTTGCTTTTGCTTCACAGCAATTCATTCATCAGACCCAAATATATTAAATTTCGTCTCATATGCGAATTTAACATCATTTTAATATGATAAATCTCTGCTTACCATAGATTTTGTGAACATCAGGCATGTTTTCATTGTTTTCTTGTTGAAAAAATTTCTTGCTGATTGCCCATTGTATCCATATATTCTAGAGACTCTTGTAAATTTCAGGATTAACTTTTATTGCAAGCTGCTCTGCTGCTAGTTTTACTACACTAGTGTTCAGGGTTTGGTTGGTTTTTGATAGGATAAATCTGTTTCTTTAGTGTTAGCTTGGAATGTGGTCCAGACTTCAGAGGATTTTGAACAGTTTCATACAATTTTGATATTTAATACATCATAGATAGTTGAATCAAGAATTTTTTTAATACTTTATTTTTATTGTCTTTCAAATCATGAATAGTTAAATTTCGAACAGAACTTCTTAATTTTAGCATGTTATCATGTTCACTTTGGATATAGAACTGTTAATATACTTCTAAAGAAGGATATCTACTGCTAATATACTCTTAAGGAAGTAATACTTTTAAAATTCAGACGATAATTCATGTGATGTGTTTTTATTTAAAACAAAAATATATATATATATAAGAAACACTATCGTCGAAAACATCTCAGAAAAATTTTCGATTATCCAAATTATTATGAAAGTTACTGATTAATGCTTTTTGAATAAGTTATTTTATTGTGAAGAATATTTTAATGATATTTATTTCGTAGCAAACGAGTCTTAATGTCTCCCTCCCCCCACAAAAAAAAAGAGGAAAAGGTTGGAGTATGTGTTTTAGTATTTTGTACAAGATCTATGCAAATAAATTAAAAAAAAATACAAGTGTCCAAAAACATATGAGCTGCTGTAAATGAGTAGTGAATTAGTTATTTATTTTGGAACACACAGTAATTATAACTGGACTAATCTAAACCAGAAATTCTGTTCATTTTAAGATCTCAGGATGCAGAAAAGGTAGCAGTGCATATAAATATGGTATAGTAGCCAAATTTAAGTTTCTTATATCTGAATTCCTTTTTTAAAATATAAATTTGCTTTGTATTTTAACATTGGCTCAACCCAAATATTTTTTTATATAACCAAAAATTTCTTGCAACAAAACTACCACTTTCCTCACTATTTAATATGCATGGCTGCTGGTCTCTTTCTATTTTTACTTTGCTTTGCTTTCATTTACCACAGCTTAGACTTGGTTGTCCTTTTTCTTAGAGAAAAAAAATAATCACTAATTTATGAATGCTGTGATATTATGTATAGTTTGATTTATTTGGATATGAGACAAATGTTCTGGAAATTTTCGGTATGTCTTGGTACAAAGAAGTTTAGTTTAGTAACTTATGAACAGTTTTTCATAAGTTACTTATTTACTGCACAACAGATTAACGTATTTTTGAAAGTACTGTAGTGCAGGCCATAAATTGAAAATTAAAATAAAAAACCAGATCATTGCATTTATTTGTTCAGTTTTCCATGTTACATTTTTCTTTTTATCAATAAAATCTGTATGACATGGCATTATACAGATGCGACATGGCATTGTACAGATGCTATTAATGTCTGTCAATAATTACGACTCAGACCAGAAAAGAAAAGTTTAAATAATCACATCCTTGGATTCATTGATTCATTTTTTTAGTGCACATGATGATATTTATCAATAAATCTATATGGCATAATATTGGATAGACACTATTAAAGTTTCTGTCAAGATTTACATTTAACTATGTAACTGGCCTGTTCTTCAGGAAGAAAAATTTTTAATCTGACAAATATTTGGATGCATTTTAATTACATGCTTTGAACCACTTTAACCAGCGTAACAAAATGGGATATTTCGAGTTTTGTGGAGCACAAGGGTATTCTTTAGTGAATCTAAAATGAAATGTGGGCTGGATGGAATTGAAAACGGTTATTGGCTGGGGCATCAGTTATCTAATCTGTAATACTGAGTGAATTCATTGGTAGATTTGAAACTATGAAAGTGTCTGAAACCTCTCTTGACACTTTTTAATAAGAGAGCTTCTTAAATCAATTCACATAATAGCATGATTATTTTCTCCAAAATTCTTTTAGCAGTTGTTGTTTCAATCCTTAGAGCAAGCATACGTTGGTATAGATTTTATGTAAAGGTAAATTTGTTTCTGTAAAAGTTGGTGTATTATATAAAAAATAATTTATGCGATATAATGACTGTAAGTATGTAAAACTCATTATATTACATAAAATTTGTACCAGCCTGAAACTGGTATCTTTCATAGTATAAGCTTATGTAAAAGTCATTATTTATACTGTAAGTCTATATAATAAAGTCTGTTCGCATCTCTTTGTTTGTTTGTAACATCGCTTCCGGTATAACGAGAAGTTGACTTTCGAGAGAGGTATCCCCAGATTCCAAAAATTGGTGGCAAGCCATTTTGACCATTCTCAGCTTCATATGACTTTAATCAGCCAAAGTATTAATTAAAGACTCTGAAAGTTCTAATTTTCATGCTCATCTTTCGAAGTTGGAACACTCTCATGTGCTGGAAATAAAAATGCTTTATTTAAAAAAATGGTGCGATTGCTCGCTTTCAAATTGTTAAGTTTTTAATAAAAAATTTGTTTTACAAAATATCAAATAAAAATAGTTTTGCCAAACATTAAACATATTATTATTATATAAGGTCATATTCTGATGTTGAAGAAAGCACACGATTGATTGCATGTGACTTGTATGTTGAATCTTTGTTGACATTTTAAATAAGCTGCTGTTGACAACATTTTTGTTTCAGGTTAGGATAATTGACATAAGTTACTGCCACATTAACTCCTTTATTGATAGTACGAAAAAGTTGTTATATTACATTAAATTTAAATCATGCTATCATACAGTTTCAACTTTGAATCTTATTATAGTTAATTTTACAATATTTCCAATCATGAGACATTTAAATTTCTTAACCTTATATGTAAATGAAAATAAACTATGTTTATAATAGCATCTAATTTAAAAATAATTACTTTCTGACTGAATATAGTTTATGTAAACTAATGTACTTCATATAAATTAAATCTAAATCTCTCTAGTGTGTATATTATCATTTCATATTTGCCTAGTTCCCACTCACCCAGAAATTTGAAAGTGGTCAGGGAAGATGTAATTTTTTTTACCTTTCGAAAACATCTCCCATGTTCCATAGAAAGGCCATATTTTTTCAGAAAAGTTAGGGAAATGAAAAAGAACATAGAACAGTTGTCTCAAATAATGGAACGTTTATGATTTAAAAATATGTAATAAACATATTTCCTTCTTAAAATTAAAGCAAATGAATTACTGTAATCTTGTTTTATTGAAAAAATATTTTAACCACCTCTTAATGTAATTTCATCAAACAATAGTTCTGTTCGCCACCAATCAAGTGAGCTATTCTACTTTTTTTTGTTTTAGAAATGTAACTGTTCTAGTACCCTTCTCTTAAGGAATGTATTTCAAGCCTTTAAAAATAACCAGTGTAATTTAGAAATCATTATGCTGTTTGGTTGTATGTCATAACTATATTAAATAATTTTCTCATTCCAGTGCCATTTTAAGCGTCTAGGGTTTATTTTAAAAACCAAATGAGTATGTATTTTGAATGACATTACTATGAATGCCTTTTTCAAAATATATTTAAATATGACATCTCTTTTAAAAACCTTATTCACTTTTTTGAATGGTTTAGGTATAAATTTCCTACATATATTTCTTTCATTTGCTTCACAATAGTAAATAAGATAAAACATTTTATCTTCTTTACCTTTTTGCAATGTTCTTACTGTATTTTGTTTAAAAGTTGATTTTCGTTGGGAATCTTTAATTCTCTAGTTACCGTATTTACTTGTATATTATCTTTGCCAGCGGTTTTAACATATGACTTAAAAACATTTGTTTAACTCTCTGAGTGGCATGGGGTTTTGGATCTCTCATGAAGACTTGTATTTGAATAGCATTTATTAGCTAAATTTGTGTACTAATTACTTATTTAAGTCTCTCTTTTCGTGAACTTTCATTCATTAAAATAACATTTACATGATTAAAGAACATAAAGCAAAATATCTTAAATTATAACCTAATATGTATAAAGTAACAAAAAATCTCATGACCGGATAAAGTTGGTCGTTAAGGCAGCAGTTAAACCAGTTATTCATCTTTTACATCAATCAGTTAACTAGTTAAACCAGTTATTGATTTTAATATTACAGCATTTGGAAAATGAATAAATTTAATAGAATACTGATAGTTTTGTAGTTGCGTAAACATAATTCTAAGTTTTAATGAATGTAAATGTAATTAATTTAAACACAGGTAATCATAACAAAGCAAAAGGTTTAATGAAAAACAAGGAAAATACGTAATGTAAATCTAGATAAAATTTACAATTTAATAAGGGGGCAATTTATGAAAAATTAAAGTAGCTACTAATTGGATAAAATCATATATAGAAATCATGGCTAATAAATGTAATCATAGGAATTAAAAATTGAATTCTTTTTTAAGAATAGAATAAGTACTAAATGATCTTTGTCAGTCTTTACAACAGAAGAGAAGTTACTGAATGCTCCGAAAAATCATTTAGTTTCTCTAAATTTGAATGAATATTTTTCATTGCTTTCAATTTTGATTTATTCTACGATGTTTAAGGTATTAAGTAATGATTGAATAAAATGTCATTCAGAGGCAAATAACTTCAGTTACATTTATTTCAGCCATGAAGGGAGACTTATTCTTTTTTTGACTACAATAGATTAACTCTGTTAGGCAGATAGTCATAAGAAGTCAATTTCCCTATAAGTCTATAAAAGGGTAGACATATTTTATTAAATCTGTGATACAATGATTTTTGCAATTCTTTAGAACAATATATTTTTAATATAAATTTAATGCTAGCCAAATACTCAGAAGTTTTCGTTCTTCTGTTTCAATATGATTGTTTACTTTCAGTGTGAGTATGAATAGGAATTGTTCTGAATTGTCACTGAAATAGAAATCGTTCTTACCCATAACATCAAGAGAGACTGAAATGCCGTGGTTTTTATAAAAGCCTCAACTGGGAAATTCTCAAATGGGACATAACCTTGTGGGAGTGGGACAAGTAGCATTTATTTTGTTATTGTTAAGAATTTGTACATATGTGAATAATTTTAGTCAAATTTTATGTAGAATTGTAGTATCTTTTGTCTAATGTAACAAGAAATGCCTTAAGATGCGAAGCCATGCCAGAAAAATATTACAAGGGCAAGTCATTTAACATTGAGATAAATGGCCATCTTGCTAAATTGACGAGTTATCGCCAAGCTGGTAATGGTTTTAGCAACTAATTTTTGTCTTCTAATTTGGCGAGTAATTGTGAACAGTCCTCACCATTTGGCGACATTTTGGTCCAGTCACTGTATAACTGTAATTGATCTGTATATGTAACTTTAACCATACAGACCTTCCAATAATTTTAGAACTGGAAGGTACCAGAGATTTCTTTGCAGCCAAGGAAAAGCTATATATGACTGGAGAGAGCATGAGTTCTCAGTTTTTAGTTTAGAGCATGGAGAGATCTTTATGCAAACTTCGCTCTTTACCTTGCACTTTGCATTGCTTTCTGTTTCTGTGTCATACTGAGAAAAGATATATGGGTACTTTCGTGGAAAGTTCTAGAACTGTAAAGTTTCTTTTGGGAAAATAAATTTTATCAAGCTATTAGCAACTCTATGTGCATTCAATTCATCACAAACCCTTATGCACACAACAATATATAAATGAAAAAAACTCTAAGAAACATTATCTGACTGTATTGTGCCCATATAGACATTTGAGAAGGTATTGAAAGTGTCTTCATCAGGATGATAACCAATTAAAAAGAAAATGTGGAAGGATAGCTGTCATCCATGCGAGTAAAGAAGGGTTAATCTTGATGTTTCATGCAGTCATTGCAACATTCTATTAAATAATCTTTCTGTTAAAATTCAGCTTTGAATTTGTATGTTTTGAAGGAAAAGTACAGAGGTATTTGTTTTGATTATTTTTGCTACATATGAATCTAGAAATAGCTACACTTTTATCTTTTTATTCCCCCTAAATATATTGCCCCCCGAAAAAAAGTTAGGGAAGGGGAATAAGATTTGCTTGTGTGTTGTCCTTTGATATTCCTAAACACGAATTACAACATTCAGACAATTTTTTTCACATTTACTGCATTTTAAATAAATAACCCATTATGCTTAACCAATCAAAATATCTTTTCTTATGAAAAGTACATTCTTATGTGTGTATTCTGTAGTTGATAGCTTGATGAATGAAGTATATTGATAGCTTGATGAATGAAATATCTAAAATCTTGTTTCCTGATTAATTTTGATTATAGGAACGACATGTGGTGCAAGTGCGTCAGAAAGCATTATCAGTGAGCAATGATGAAAACTGCAAAGAAAATATCGAAGCTTTGTCTGGATAAGCAATTTTGTTGTGCTTCAACTTCATAATTGCAGTTTGAACTCTTATTTCAATTTTGATTTATTTTTGTGTTTGGAACTTACATAATATGTTTTGTACTTTCTTGTTAGTATGTTATTTTTGATACTTAGAAAGATCGTTCTAATTTTTTAAAGATTTACACTTTCTGATTTATGTAATAAATGTCTACCTTGCAATACAATGCAGTAAATTGCCTCTGGTCTTTTGAGAGGCATATGTTAGTGTAACCAAAAATATGCATCAAGTATCTATAAAAAGTAAAGAAAACCTATATGGCAATAAGTGCTTATGTAGAAATACGATTTTAGGTCTTCTTTTTATATGTTCTAATGCATTCTAATCAGTCTGTTCTATATCTGATAGAATTACCATCACTGATTAAAAATATGCTACTTAATTATGCAAAAACTTAAATTATGCTCTTTATTATGATAAATTATTGAAAACTTGTATTGCTAAACAGCGTTCATTCTTAAGATACTTTGAAAACAGCAGTTTTGTCTATTGGAGCAGTGTTGCTTGCACTGTTGAAAAACACTTATTTTTACAAAGGCCAGGTGCCATATTTTGGTCTGTTTGTAATTTCTATACTTTTTAACTAGTGTGTAAGATGTGCTTCTTGATGTCAAGTTCAATAATTAATGGACCAATTTAAATGGTTTTGTAAGTGTAAATTGAAAATGCTTTGCCTTACTGTGTGGTTTTTCATACTGTGATTTAAAATTTTAGACTGGTGCTGTCTAACTTGTTACTAAACTTAAGTTCATAATAGTTTAACTTTTATAAGACTTTATTTTAAACATGCTGTTTTTATAATCAATTTTTACCAGTTTGTGGCTTTCAAAAATAATTTCTTGTATTATTTGTATAATATTGATATTATTACTTGCTGTTCACTCTTTTGTTTAAATTTCTAACAAAGCGAGATAACTTCTATTTCAGAGCAGGATTATTCAATTTAGTGCTTGCCTGTGCTTAATAATACCTATGTAGTAACATAAATGCTCATTAAATATGTCTGATAAATGTCTGGCTGATTTCTTGTCCATTTGGTTGTCTTTCTTAGCTAGTATTTACAGTTTGTTAAAAGTCAGAAAAGCGTAAGAGTGGAAGTTTATTTTACTATAATTAGTTTTATTGGGGTTTCCACATTTCAGGTCTGTGTAATTTATTTCACTCTCATATATAGTTTAAAACTGTAAGAAATTTACTCGAAAATAAGACCCTCTCAAATATAGGACCGTTCCTACATTTTAGGATAAATTTCAAACGGCAAAACTGTGGATGGATATTTATTTTGTCTTCCGTAATTCTGACAAAGAGAACCTCAATTTTTTCCTCTTCTTTCAAAACGTCTTTGAAATAACAGTACGATTAGCCTGGAAACGTTTTTTGTAATACACTGCTTTTGTATGTGTTTCTGCCATGCCAAATGATCGGTAAAGCAGGAAATTAAAATCACTCAATCAGATGTAGCTGTTAGAATAAGCTATAGTTATGAAATTTATATGTGCGGTAAAGACCTCTATGGCTTTTTTAGTAAATATTATAATTATTCTACATTTGGGGGGGGGATGTGGTCAGCCTTTTGTTTACCTGTTAAGTATTTAATTTTATTTTATGAGTATATAAAACTACTTTTATTCGAGTAGTGATATTTATAAACATTTTCTCTACTTTTTTTTGCTTAATTTATAGAAATATTAAAAATAATCTAAAATAAAATAAATGCATATGTATTTTTCAAGCTTCGGAATGGAGCAGGGAATGAATCGTCCAGCAATGGTGAAAGGCATGCATGGAGCAAAAAAGTTTGAGAGCCCCTTGTTCTGTATGATATAATAAATTCCTTTCTCTCATTCTGCAACTTCGTTAATCAAAATACCCGATTATAAGATTCTATCCAATTTAGAATAAAACTACAACAAGAAAAAGGGGGGGGACCTTATTTTCGAGTAAATACGATATATCAAAATACGAATAAACACAAAAATTTACGACATATCTCCCTTCTTAAAAACTACACATTCCGAGGACAGGATTATCATCCGGGCTGTGGTCTTGGTCTCAGATCTTAGGAGGCCCCCAAATCATCCATTAATTTCTTATAACTATAATATCCCGTCATACCAGTAAAAATAAAGGAAAGGCCGAATATGCCGAAGAATGAAAATATGCCGCGTCTAGGACCCCATTTTATTTTAACTGAACCCTGCATATCGCTGACTGAACGGTTTTCAAGACTGGGGAGAAGTAATCATCATTTACTACAATAAGCAGCAAATCTATAGTGATGCTAGTATTTCAGGTTTATAAGAGGAAATTCCTTATATACATATCAGCATGGCAAACTTCCTGATTACATGAAAGAGTTACTTCCAGGATGTATGCAGCTTCGTTGAGATATATCGATGATTCTTGGAATTCCGAAACCATACTTCTTTAAACTCCCTGCCAGTTTATTTGATGTCACATCTCGTCTCCATCCTCTCAATCGGTCTTTGGGCCTTTCCTCTGACTAATTCATGACGTCTTCTGAATGTGCAGCGAATCTTTTTATGCTGTAGAAGCGAAGATGACATTGCATAGCAGGCGTATGGGTCATACAGTAGATGCTAAAAATCACCTCTCATGAACTGCAGTCCTTTGTGCTAGCAGAAGAAAATGTAATTTTTGCTTCCAAGATACGAATAAATGGTAACCGTAAATTAGTGGTCTAATCTTACTCGATTAAGCTTCTCTACTATGGCAGATATTAAGAAATGGTTCTGCGTTTTATTCTTGCTGAAAATCTTAGTTCTTTAAATATGGCAGACGTGAAATTTTGTTCTCTTGGTGACAGTGAATAAAAAGAGGAACCCCGAATCGAAGGACTAGAAATTATTGGTCAAGAATGACATAAACTTATGAACTTAGGACTGCTAGAATAAGAACATACTTTTTACCTTGTTAGAATTAATGGTTCGGAATTGCATTATACGAAGGTTCTTTCAAATGATACTCTTATGGAATAAATGCTGTAGTTGCCCTAGAATATGTGTTTGCAGATCTTATTGTGTGCGATATGCATCACGGATTTACATTATTATTCCACATTTACTTTGACTTCTACCGGAAGAAAATGAATTTTATGAAGCGGCTTTGTAATGCTTAGAGATGACCTGGTTTTCATTAAATGGATTGATGAAAACATGAATGTAAAAACATATATTAATATATATACAGACTCATTATCTGTTTTGGAAGCACTAGCAGATGTTGATAACAGTAATGTTTTGGTCTCATGTATAAAAGATCTCCTTGTAGAAACTGGGAAAGTAGATTAAGTGAAAATGAACTGGGTGAAAGCCCATGTTGATGTCATAGGCAATGAGAGGGTAAACATGCTGTCCACAGAGGCTGCTATCTGTAATGCCGGGATGCATTCGATATTCAAGCATCAAAAAGAATTATTGGTAAAATCAAGGATTTCTGTTATGATTGCTGGAAAGAAGTGGAACATTTCGGGAAAAAGGAAAGATTATTTTTTGAACTTTGAATCTTCTAAAAATATGAGAATGATATGTGATTTTGATTACAATAAAATCATTACTGGACACGGGCGCTTCCCGGCGTACCTGCAAAGATTTAATTTGCAAAATAATAGTCTTTGTAGTTTTTGTAATGCTGGAAGCAATGCACGACATTTCGTGGAAGGCTACGTATTATTACGACATGTTAGAGAAAAACATGGTAACATAAAGGAATTCTACTGCCTCAATAGAGTTTAGGTTTGCAAAGGATTTGACGAACTTTGTAAATGCCAATAGAATAATACTGGGAATGTTGCTTTGATGTTTTTAACTGTATTTTTGTTTTAATCTGTGTTTTAAATTTTTGTTTTAATTTTTAACTGTATTTTTGTTTGTGTGTGTTGGGTTTGTTGCGTTAACCATGACGCCGATTCTTATCAGGCCAGGAGGGTTACATCACACTAGATTACCTAGATGACCTGCGATAGAACTCTTTTCCTTGGTAGTACGAGTTGACATCTGAAAGCCTTTCGGTCATTGGCTGTTCCATAACTGGCTTTCTTTTCTTTTTGAATATGATGCGAATTCTACAGAGTCCTGTATATTTTTGTTGTTGGACGAAAATATGCTATTTCTTGCTAGCTAGGGTTTACGTTCTCTATTTCTGTTAAAGTGTTATTTAAAGTAAATTTAGCAACTTCAATTTAAGTCTTTCTAATATATTTTCGACATATTACGAAATTCACATTTATTTGGCTATTATTTAATTAAAATTCCTTTTTATTTCCCCGTGCAACGCAGACGATTTTTGAAGAGAAAACTACATCGGGGGATAAAAAAAAAGGAATAAAAATAAAAGAGCGCGTGCATTTAATGCTTAATAAATAAATATCTCGTAATTACTGTTGCCATCCAGAAAAATCTAGAAATATCGTGATTGTTCTACTGATAATTAAAAAGCTTATAAAAGCCGAGGTGAAACACCTCATCTCAGTTAATTAATTTATAATTTAGTCGGCTTTAGCATAGCAGCTCCAAAAACCCCAACGCGGTATACTGTTGGTTCAACGGGGATCTTGGATTTCTTCCTTCTCCGAAATACCAGTGCTCCGCTGGATATTTCGGTTTTGGATGAGCTATCCTCAGATCATAACCCGGTTAAAATCATACTTGATATCAGCAGTTATACCTCAACATACAAAAGAGCCTTTCGTACTGACTGGCATGAATTTGCCAAAGCTCTAAACAACATTCAGTACACGATTCCAACGGTACAAGAGAGGGATGACATTGACAGTTTAGTTAGTGAATTCACTAATCAGATACAAAAAGCATTTGAACAATCTAGGACTGAAATCAAGACCAACAAGCAATATCGTCCAAGGGAAATCAGACTGCTGGTGCGAGAAAGAAACGCTGCCAGACGACAGTTTCAACGTACACGCCATCCTGATGATAAAAGGAAGTTAAATCGCCTATGTGAAGCTGTCAAGTCTCTTACTAATGTACATGCACAAGACAGCTGGACCAGATACCTTGAATCCCTTTCTGTGGAGGATAATTCTCTGTGGAAAGCGGTGAAAAGGTATACAAAATGCCACACATTCATTCCGCCCCTTAAAGGCCCGCAAAGAATCCACTACACTGAAACTGAGAAAGCAGAACTTTTAGCTACGCATCTGGAATCTCAGTTTTGCACTAACAACATTGGTGACACAAACACGGATCACTTCATTTCTAGTTTTCACAACAACTACACAACAAGTCCCTACACAGACAACATCATCACAGTCATGCCGTCGGAGGTCTCTGGATATATCAAGAGATTGAAGAAAAACAAGAGCCCTGGATATGATGGAATAACCAATTGCATGATTAAACATTTTCCTCCTAAAACCATATGCTACCTAACGAAGATCATCAATATTATTCTGAAGATGCAACATTTCCCGAAGACCTGGAAGCTTGCCAAAGTGGTTCCACTTCTTAAACCCAATAAGCCTGCGACAGAACCAGCATCATATCGACCAATAAGTCTACTGTCTACGCTAAGCAAAGTGGTGGAAGCAGTTATTCTTAAAAAAGTCAATGAGCATCTGGAGCAGAACAACTCAATTATTCCCTACCAATTCGGCTTCCGTAGTAAGCATTCTACAACTCATCAGCTTTATCGGGTTGTTGAAATGATCACTGGTGGATTTCAACGGAAAAGAGTCACAGGAGGAGTCTTTCTAGACGTCGCTAAGGCCTTCGACCGTGTATGGCTGGATGCCCTTATATACAAATTACACTGTCTGGGTCTCCCAGGCTACATCATTAACATAATTAAATCCTACCTGACCGGTAGACACTTTGTCGTTCACGTATTAGGCACACATTCAACAGCCAGACCCATAAAGGCTGGAGTCCCCCAGGGGTCTCTTTTGGGCCCCACATTATTCAACATATACGTGAACGACATCCCCACCACACCTGACACGACACTCGCAATGTATGCTGATGACACTGCGATCCTCACACAAAGTGCATTTATTGGTTCAGCAATTCAACGATTACAAAACCACTTACAATTACTAGAGACTTGGCTAGTGAAGTGGAAAATCAAGATAAACGTTGATAAAACGGCAGCCATCCTGTTCACCAAAAAAGTGAAAACTCCTAAAAATTTACAGTTATATGGAGAGACCATCCCCTGGGCCAAGCAAGTCCCTTATCTTGGGGTGATCCTCAACAAAAGGTTATCATGGAACCCACATATTACAAGTAGTCTTAAAAAGTTTCGAGTACGTCAAAAAATACTTAACCCCTTAATTTCTCGAAACTCCGTTCTATCTATAGATAATAAGTTACTTATTTATAAATCCTTGTTGCGTTCTATTATTTGTTATGCTTGCCCTGTGTGGGCGTACTCTTGTAAGTCTATTCGCAAAAAACTACAAACAGCGCAGAACAGTGTTCTACGCCAAATAGTATGTGCCCCATGGTACATTAGAAATCAGCGCTTGCATGACGAACTTAAAATTGAATATATTAAAAGTTATTGTTGCCGTCTGGCACGTAAGTTTTTTGAAGGTCTGGGGGATCTTAACAATCCCACCATGACCATTTATGACTATGATGTCAATGATATTGTCAATGTTAGACGCCCTCGGGCTATCTTAAATGTTAATCTTGATTAATGCCTATTATTTTGTTGTAATGACTTGTACGACAATTCTGTTGCATTATTGTATTTTGTATTTATCAAGTGTTATTTGCATTGTATTCCTCTCCTGTTCTATATTTTTATACATTTAATCGGATTGAGTGCACCTCTGTATTCGCATGTTACCTAACATCATGATTTTTTTTTCTTTACGCATATAATTAGTGTGTCACCAGCTCAGCGGCCTTCTCTTTCTAAACAGGCATTTTCGGTTTTTTCGTGGGATTTTGAATGGCTTTATTTACTTTTAAATTTTACTTTTCATAGGGCAAGTTATTGATAATAGACCCGCCTTCCTTTTGTTTTTACTTACTTTAATTAGTACCTTTCATATATATAATTATATATTTTAAAAAAAATCTATTATTACTTATTTTTAAGTTATTTTGTACTTGCCAATTTATTAGAATCATACTTATGCATTCGATGAGGGGTAGGGTCCTTTGACCCATGCACCCTGGTTTTCGAACCACTCTCCTCGCCATTCTCATCTCAGTTGTAGTTGTTGTTGTTGCTGTTATTACTTGTAGCTGTAAAAAGCGAACTGCTGTTTGTTTACTTAATGCTGTATTGATTGTAGCGATTTCGCTGTGAGATAGAATTATTTTATCTGCTTTGAACTGAGTTTTTGGTAAACGTTTGAGATATTGTGATATTGTGCGAAGATCTGTGAAGAAATATATCAGCATTTTAATTTATTTCTTGTGGAAAGAATATATTTTTGTTAACTTTTTAACGACTTGTGCATTCAATATATAACGAACCCGTACGCACGTAAAAATATATTTTTTTAGACTACATTATGTTACAGTCATCGATTCGTAATAAAGTACTGTATATCGATTAAAAATATAAAAGTGATACATGTTGATATTTTGGAAAAGTTACTTATAAATATATTAACTTGAAACATTTAAAAGTCATTAAAATATTAACTTGAAACATTTAAAAAGTCATTAAATTAGTTAACAAACCACTTTAAGTTTTATGATACTGAATTTTGATCTGAAGTTCAATGGACATTCATCTTATTCTTGGATGGAAAAGTACATTTTGTTAAATTTCTATATCAAACGTTTTAAAGTTAAGAAAGTTCTATTATCGTATGTATCAACAACATTAATTGTAGAAGAAATAAGTTTCTTTTTTATTATGTCATTGCATAAACTAATAATACAAACTCTAAAATTTTTAGCATTTATATTAAACTTCCAATCAAACGCATAAAACTTTTCATAATGATATTCCAAATTTGAATGAACGATATTTTTAAAGACGCTGTTCTTTTCTTTTATGTATGTTATTTTCTAGACTGATTTATTTTATTCAATAAATTTGTTTCCTTCTGTGCTTTTAAATCATATTAAATCAACATTCTTTTGTCCCCCCCCCGCGAAAAAAAACTGAGGCTACAAGTTATTCTTTTTATTCTATTTAATGAACAGTTTGTTACTGAAAGAAAACATTTTTCGTTAAATAACGGATAAATTTATGATCTTAAATCGACATTTTTCGTGCTGGGGAGGGGGAAGAAAAAACTTTTAAACTGTTGCCTGCTGTTCAAATTGATTTGAATATGCTAAGCAATGTTTTTCTTTATCAGATATCTAATTTTATTTCTAAGGCATAGTCCGTCATTTTTAGAATGAAATTATTCATAGGTAACTTAATTTGTATTTTCAGAAAGAATAGGGAAAATTATTTAATAATAATGTTTGAAAAATCAGCAACAGCACTATTTTTGTCTCAAATTACGATTTTCTCGCCTTTGTTGATCAATGATCTACAGCAATCATACTCAGCGTTTTTTAAACTGTGGGTCGCATATCTCAGCGTTTCTTAAACTGTGGGTCGCGACCCCAAATTGGGTTGCAAGGTGATATGTAGGATCACTAAAACTTAATTCAGATGCACGGATTTAAAAATATCAGTATTAGTCCCTTAATTATCTTGAATTTAATATATTACATTTTCTGTATATCAAATCGTAATACTAGCCAAGTGGAGCTGTAAATTATATTTGTGCATACTGAAAAGTGATATTAAACGCATCACAAAAGCGTGTCGCATTGCTATTTCAGCATGTAAGTTACTTCAGAACCAAAATACACCACAAATGCATCGTGCGCCAAACAGGCGTGCCAAGAATAATGTCAACGTCACAACGAATGGTATAATAATAATGCTTTTCCAGTGTAATCAGCTGTTTCTGTTTCATCGCAACAGAGCAATACAGTTTTGTGTTCTACTGTTTTGCTCTATCAAAGTTGGTATTTATTTTAACAATTATTATGACAGATTCTGTTTTATTTATATTTTTGGATAAAATATTTTTTACCCATGGGTAAATCTCTTAAAGTGAGTAACAAAGGTAATGATGCAAACGAAATTGCTAATGAGTTTCTTCAAGCAGAATCTGGTAATCAGAAGTAAGCATTTAAGATTCGAATAGAAAATATTGTTACGAAAAATTCGGCGGTTGCGCCTGTATGTAAGCTTTCCGGCATAGCACTAGGGTTGCCATAAAATAGTGTATGGCAGGGTTGCCAGATTGGCGACTTTATCGCCCATTTGGCGACCAAATCGGCGATATCCCATGGTCCAATCGGGAAGCTTCTAGAATAACTTCCTGTCGAGATATTTCTCGAAACGTGTGGAACTTAAAGAAAAGCTATATAAACCCTTGCGTTTCTGAGAGCAGTTAGTTGAGTTGCGAAGTTAGTTAGTTGTTGCGAGTTACGAGTGAATTGCTAGATTGTTAGTTAGTTGTTGCAAGTTGCGAGCAGTGTGATTAGTTGTGAGAATAGCTGCTACGCGAGAGTTCTGTGAACGGAAAGCAATCGAGATAGTGCTTTGCCGTGAAGCTATCTTTACAGTATAGCTTGAAAGTGGATTGGTGATTGTTCCACGGTGTTTTATTATAAGTTTAGTGTTGCCGTGAAGCTACCTGTACAGTTACAGCCTGAAGCTGTGTTGCTGATTGTTTCAGCGTATTTATTGTAGATTTTCGACGCTTTTAAAGGTGATTTTGGAACTGTGCTGTAAATAGTGATTCCTGTAAATAAATTGTGCTTT
>KK118626.1:314491-325207 GCA_000611955.2 Stegodyphus mimosarum
AATGTGTGAAAGATTAGCTTTAATTCACGCGATGTAAAAAATAATTCTGTTATGAGATAAACTGAGAATATATAAAACGATTCAATAAATCGTTGGAGTCGGTTCCGAGAAAATCCACTGAATTGGAGAAAAGGTGGTAAAGATGCTTCTTTAAAAAGGGGATGAAGAGGTAGAAAAATTATAGTCTTAAGTCAAACTACGATGATGAACTAAATCATTTCAGGAAGCAACCTGCAAGAAAAAGTATCAGAGAAACTCAGATTGAACGAAGGTTCAGAGATGTTTAAAAAATTTGAGCTAATGTAGAATGTAATTTTTTTAAAAAAAACGGAAAGTATTAATTCCTCCAAGTAAATGCTAATGAGTTGAAACAAATCAATGACTCTAAACTAAGAAAACAGTGGAAAAATCTCATCGCCTATACTCCTAAGAATAAGCTAAATCCATATAAGGAGTAAGCTACTAGAAAAAGTTATTAAGTTTAAATGAAACTGTGATGCAAAACAATAAAACGGTAGAAAATGAAAACTTATCGCCCAAACTCCTAAGATATTACTAAATCATTTGAAGAAGTAAACTTCTAGAAATAGTTAAAAGGCTCGCAGGTACAAAAATGCATATTAAAAATAGAAATCATCTAAGGCATCCTCAATGTTTCTAATTTGCAAGTAAAGTAATTCAAAAATGAAAGAATGAAGCTAAACTTACGCTCGTCGAAGTCGGAGGGAAAATCGTGAAAATATGTTACTAGAAACTCCTCCTTGCTTTGAAAGGTATAACATTTAAGAAAAGGGTCTGCGCTGAAGGTATTCTGGTATTCTACTGTGCAGGGGAGGGAGTGAAGTGCGGGTGGTCAGAGAAGGATGCTATGGGATGACCTCATGGCTGTTTTTCTCGTTGTAAAGTGTAAAAGAACTTAATCCAAGATGGTTATGCCTCAAAGTTGGAGAAAAGATTCTGAACTAGCAAAAAACTTTTGAAACAGAGAAAGCGATTAAAAATAGTCGTAATTTTTCACACGAACAAGCTATATTTGTTTCTGAAGTAAAAGAAATAGGCTCATTTTTTTAGTCACAGTAGAGGAGGTTTTGCCAGAAATAATTAAGAGTACGCAATTAGTACTTTAAAAAATTTTTTGGCAAGGAAGCTAGGAGTAAAGCTATTTTACTTATATATTCACATGAGATTACTTGTATTGATCATCCATAAATTACCTTCTTTTCAGATTTGGGTAAAGTATATTATATCTCCTGATACAAGTTAACTAAAAACTAAAATTAATGCCCGCTTTTTTAAGGTGTTTTTAATGATGATTTTTGGGTGTGATTTTCTAAGAGTATTTAAATAAGGTATTCTGTTTCTTCAGTAAGATGTTGTGCTTTATTGCAATATGTTTGATTCTAACAATTTGGTTGTGAATGGTATTCAAGATAACTTTTTGGGGAAGGTTGTAGTTCCAATGGATAAATTTAATGGTATGAAAATTGAAATCTCTTCTTTTGTCGAAGATTTTTATGTCTTTGACGTTAAGGATTTGTAAATTCGGATATTCAATAACCTGCTTTTGCGTGTCTGTTTTGTTAAGTTTGAGGCTGCTAGGACAGATAGTATCTTCTTCAATTTTGTTGTAGTTATTGAAGGCGATAACGTCGTCTACATATCTGTACACGTGGTTGTAAAAAGTCCGCTGAACATTTGAAAGCGATTGTTGGAATTTATATTCTAGTGAGAAAAGAAAAATATTACAAATAGCTGAGGAAACGCATGCGTCCATAGGCAGTCCCCTGACTTGCTTAGAAATCTTATTTTCAAATTTTATGTAGTTGTTAAATAATAGAATTTTTAAGTATTGTTACGAAAAATTCGGCGGTTACGCCTGTATGTAAGCTTTTCGGCATAGCACTAGGGTTGCCATAAAATAGTGTATGGCAGGGTTGCCAGATTGGCGACTTTATCGCCCATTTGGCGACCAAATCGGCGATATCCCATGGTCCAATCGGGAAGCTTCTAGAATAACTTCCTGTCGAGATATTTCTCGAAACGTGTGGAACTTAAAGAAAAGCTATATAAACCCTTGCGTTTCTGAGAGCAGTTAGTTGAGTTGCGAAGTTAGTTAGTTGTTGCGAGTTACGAGTGAATTGCTAGATTGTTAGTTAGTTGTTGCAAGTTGCGAGCAGTGTGATTAGTTGTGAGAATAGCTGCTACGCGAGAGTTCTGTGAACGGAAAGTAATCGAGATAGTGCTTTGCCGTGAAGCTATCTTTACAGTATAGCTTGAAAGTGGATTGGTGATTGTTCCACGGTGTTTTATTATAAGTTTAGTGTTGCCGTGAAGCTACCTGTACAGTTACAGCCTGAAGCTGTGTTACTGATTGTTTCAGCGTATTTATTGTAGATTTTCGACGCTTTTAAAGGTAATTTTGGAACTGTGCTGTAAATAGTGATTCCTGTAAATAAATCGTGCTTTTTATTGTTCTGCATCGTATTTTCATCGGATACTCTCAAATCCACGAACCCGTATAAACGCAACAATATGGTGAGACATTTCTCAGTTTGGATTTATTTTCCAACAGTTGCGGTGATAGTGAACAACGTCTTTGTTTAATTTGCAGTAACGGTTCTGATTATGGAGAGCATAAAAAAAGGGGCGGGGCAAATTGAATCCTAGCATTTTTTGTATGCCAATAAAACGTCAAAAAACCAAAAGAATATTCCGAGCTACAAATACAGAAAAACGATATTTTGAGAAATGGCTGTTAGCGAAAAAAATTTACTCGCGTCACATGAAGTCTCATATATATAATAGCCAGAAATAAAAGGCCATACACCACTGAAGAAGATGTGTAGTGTATACCAGCTGCAATTAAAAATGGTAGAAACATTTTACGAAATTAAATAGGAAGATGAAGTTCCGAAAATTTCCTTGTCAAATGATAATGTCACCAATAGAATTTCTGAAATTAGCAACGACCAATTCCATCAACTTATTACTAGCTATGTAGAAATCCCAAAATTTACAATTAACTTGAGCCCTCCGAATAGGAAAGTGGTTAGTGAGTCTGACTGCCTACCGATGGGCCCGGGCTCGAATCCCTTTGAAGACATGGATGTAAATTGTCTGTTCCTTCATAGAAGGTAATGGTGGACGCCTATTATGGTAATGCAATGACTACCGCTTCTGGCCTTAGTAATGGCCAAAGCCTAAAAAGGATAGTGCTCGCCCTAAAAAAATTCTGTTAATGAAACAATTAATATTAAAAAAAAGAAAGAAAAAAGAAAACCTGAAAGGTTTCAGATTTTAAATTGCGTCCAAAGGGGCTTTTTTTTTTAATTTTGTGCGCTACTTTTGTTTATTAAATATCATGTTCTTCATATCAAACCATAAAATTCAGTTAAAGAACAATATCGCAAAATAATTTTAAACTGAGCATATCTTTAGAATTTCCGATACACAGTCTCACGCTGTGGAGATAAAAATATTTTTTCTGTACAACTTTGCCATTGCTCGCTTTGAAATCCTTGACTTTCTTAATCAAAAATCTGTTAAAGTTTTACAAAATATGAAATCGATAATAAAACAAATTCCAAATTTCAGATTTGAGCTTCCAAATGCCCCATATTCGCAGCAGGATTACGCCATTCAAAATTCGATAGCTCTAGGTACCGTCGTTTTATCACAATGTGAGAAAGATGCATACATTTATCCGCATTCTTCATTATTTAATTTTTTTAAATATAACACAGAGTTGCATTATTTGGTGGCAACAGTTTGAAAAGTGAACTGACATTTAATCTTTCCGATGCAAAATCGCAAAACGAAAACAATAGTCCTTCAGGGACAAAACCCCTTTGGAATAAAAATGCCTCATTTGCCAATATATGTCAGATACGTTTATTAAGAAAACAGCTACGAATATATATTATTTTGTCGTCATTTGGAAGGACTTACAAGAAAGGAAGATAGCATAGTAAAGAACGTTTTTATACTGAAGTTTCCAAATGGAAAAATTGCTTTGGAGTACGCACAGATGTTGATGGGCAAATATATTGGTTTTAAATCATTTGTTAATGCTGTTGGCAATGCTCATGTAATTTTTACTTATTGCCTGATCCATCGAGAGGATCTTGTTAATTAAATAGTTAGCAGCGGAACTGAACGATATCTTTCAGGATATTGTCAAAATTATGAAATTTATTAAAAGTTGTCCCCTGAACAGCCGTTTACTGTGGAATTTCTGTAAAGACATGGACTCCAAATACAAAAAATTTACTGTACAAGGAGAAATAAGATGTTCCGGCTATGCTATTTGTGAGATATTTTTGAAAATTGAGCGATGTCATCCAGTTTTTTCAAAATAAAAATAGCAATATATTTCGAATAATAAAATTGAAGGTTTTATTAAAAAGATTAACATTTAGAAGAACAGGATTTAAAACGATTCATTGGAAATGCTTTTGACTATCGATAACTTTATAACTGTAAAACTTTATAATTGTAAAACTTTATTTGCAGAAATTATTATAGATTACTTAAAAGCCCTAGTAACTCAATTTTGCAAATACGTCTTATTGAATTTTGATTTGAAAAATGTATCTTGCATTCAAAAAATATTTTTGATTGACACTAATGAAATTAATCAATTACCATGTAAAGTCCAAAAGGAATTTGCTGAACCATCGAGTGACTCAAAACTTGAGTTTCCGCAAAAGTCTTTGACTGAATTCTTAATCGGAGACAGAACTGAATTTCACACAGTTTCTGAAATGAAATTAAAATGTTCTGCCATTCAGCACCACATACGCATGTGGAAAGGCTTTTGCAGCTATATTTCTTATAAAATGCAAATATTGTTCAATACTGAAGAACAATGAAGTTGCTTTGCATCTTCTAGCGACGATAAATACTGCACCAAGATTTAATTTCTTATGCACCAGAAAAACAAATACACTGCGCCAAGGGGGGGGGGGGGAATCAAAAATAAAATCTGAAAGGTTTAAGATTTTAAATTATGTCCAAAGGGGCGTTCTTTTAACATTTTGTGTATTACTTTTAGTTATTAAATATCATGTTCTTCGCACTTAAACCATAAAATTCAGTTTAACAGCAATATCGCAAAATAATTTTATATCGAAAAATTTTTAGAATTTCCGATACAAATTCTGACGCGCTGGAGATAAATATGTTTTTTTTTCTGTACAAAGTTGCCATTGCTCGTTTTGAAATCCTTGAGTTTGTTCATCAAAGATTCGTTAAAGTTTTACAAAACATGAAATCGATAATAAAACAAATTTCAAATTTGGACTTCCAGATGCCCATATTCGCAGTAGGATTACTGGATGGCTCTATATATCGTCGTTTTATCGCAGTGCGAGAAACATAAATACATTTATGCAGATTCTTCATTATTTAATTTCTTCAAATGTAATACAGGTCGACAATATTTGGTAGCAACAATTTGAAAAGTTAAACGGACATTCAGAATGATTCGACGCAAGTCTCAAAACGAAAACAATAGTCCATCAGGGACAATATATGTGGAACTGTCAAACATTGTGGAGGAAGAGTTATAGTTTGGAGGTATATGAGTGCTGCTGGTGTCGGCAGTTTACGTTATGCTAAAAAATACAGATAAGTGCATATATTTTGACATTCTAAAGCAAAACGTCCCAAAAAGTGCAGAAAATTGTCCCTTAGAAATACGTTTACTTTACAGCTGAACATACCTTCAAGATTCGTCAAGAATGGTGGCTCTATTATATTAAACAGCAGCTTCACAGCTCACCTCAGTCTTCAAATTTAAACCCCATCGAATATTTAAAGGAAGAAATCGGTCGTTAACTCAAAAATATGACATTAAGAATACGGCTGAACTAAAGAGAGCTATTGAGAACATTTGAAGAAACATTTTGCTTGAAACAAAAACAACAATAACAATTAAAAAAATCTGAAAGGTTTCAGACTTTAATTACGTCTAAAGGGGCGTTTATTTAACATTTTGTGTGTTACCTTTATTTATTAAATACCGTGTTCTTCGCACTTAAACCATAAAATTCAGTTCAACAGCAATATTGCAAAATAATTTTAAATTGAGCATATCTTTAGAAATTTCAGTACACACTCTCACGCGATGAAAAATTCGTTAAAGTTTTAGAGAATATTGTTACGAATTTCACATTTATTTGGCTATTTATTTAGAATTGTAATTAAAATTTCTTTTTATTTAGCCACACAAAATTTTAGAAAAAAAGAAAAAAAAAAAAAAAAAAAAAAAAAAAAAAAAGTAAATTGAAACGTGAAACGACGCAAAATGCCAAAACGAAAGCAATAGTCCTTCGGGATTCAAATCCCTTTGGACTAAAAATAAAAGTGGGAGTAACTCCACAAAGTTTGAGAGAACTAATAAAGGCCAAAAGAGGAGCTACCGACTATTAAAATTAACTTGGTTAACATGAAAATATCTTTCATAAACAAGCAAACACATTATGGGAATTTTTTTTGTTCTTTCTTAATGACATTTTTTGTTTTTTTTTAATTTATTATGTAATTATCTTAATATCTTTCCTTAATAATATTCATAAATACCATATGCAGTTGCGTTGAATCAGTTTATTAGTTTTCATTTTGTTGTCATAGGATTTTGTGCAACAAATTAAACTTGTTACTATGGTCATAGTTGTGTACGGAAACTCTTTTTCACCTACTATGTATCTTCCAATTAGAACTTCTGCAGTTTGTAATCATTATGCAGTTGTTTAGTAGTTAATTAATTTCATGTAGTGAAACTGTTCGAAGGCCATTTTTATTCATTTAATAGTCATAATGTTGTATCAAAGTTTTCATTATTTTGATAAAAAAAATTGCAGTGCTATGAAACAGTTTTTCCTTTACCTTTGCTAAGTAGTAGAAATAAAATTTGCCAGAAAGATCTAAAATAGTTACATAATAATGATGATTAGAAAAAATTCACAGTAGATAAAGACAAAATTTTTATTTAAGAAACAAATTCTGAGACAATCAAATGTACTTCACGAAACAAAAACAAACGTAATTCATTTTAGATTATAAACTTTCCGTGTTTTCAAATCCTGCAAAATATATTCCACTTCCCTCCGGTGCTTAGGGTTAACTTTTGTTTCTTAGATATGAAAAAGAATTGGAGGGAAGTTAAAATTACTTCGAAAGTTTCGGCTTAAAAGAAGAAAATACGAATTTGCAATAATGGCACTTCTGATTTCCTTTGCTCCCAGGTGGCGCTTCGCATCCATTTTGATCACATCAAATCTCATTTTTCCAATAGAAAATTTGGGTAACGCAAATCTGAGAAAAACACATTTTTAATTTATTTTTTATTTTTTTTATAGTTTTTAGTCCTTTTTAATCAAGGGTTTGTGATTGAATTCTGGGAAGGAAATTCCCCGAGTTTGACCGTCGTTAAATCTAATACTTAGTTTCATTCGATACTTCTGATTCTTCTGTAAAGTATCAGAGGTGGAACGAATGCTTTATTTTTCTTCGAATTTCTGTGTTACTTTTATTCAGAGAATAAACAAACTGGTTTTTAAAGTAAACTTTCCAAAAATATGCCCGTCTGTCGCGCGATAAATAAGAGTAGAAAAAAGTAATAATAGAATTTTTATTTCCGAAAAAAAGTCAGAAAGGAAAGTAGTTAAAAACTTGTAAATGAAATTAGTAGTTTTATACTTAATCGGTGATTCATTAAGTACTTAATGACAGACGGTTATTAAAATATTAACAATAATTTCGATCAGATGGAATTTTAACAATTACTTCGCAGACATATAATTTTTAAGGGCAAGTTTTAGAGGGTGTTAAATACTTTTATTAAAAAAAAAAAAATCTGAAAGGTTTCAGATTTTAATTACATCCAAAGGGGCGTTTATTTAACATTTTGTGTGTTACCTTTATTTGTTAAATACCATGTTCTTCGCACTTAAGCATAGAATTCAGTTCAAGAGCAATATCGCAAAATAATTTTGAAATGAGCATATCTTTAGAATTTCCGATGTACACGTTTCGCGTGCTGAAGATAAAAATGCTTCTTCTGTACAACGTTGCCATTGCTCGCTTTGAAATCCTTGAGTTTGTTTATCAAAAATTCGTTAAAGTTTTACAGAATATGAAATCAATAATACAACAAAATTCCAGATGTGAGAAACATACATACATTTATGCAGATTCTTCATTATATGAAAAGTGAGTTTCTTGTGAAACAACGCAAAACGCCCAAACGAAAGTAATAGTCCTTCGGGACTAAATCCCATTGGACTAAATATTGAAAGCTTTCAGATTTTATACGGGGCGTTTTTTAAACGTTTTGTGGGTTACCCTTATTTATTAAATATCATGTTCTTCCCAATTGAACCATAAAATTCAATTCAACAGCAATATCACAAAATAGTTTAAAAAATGGATATCTTTAGAAATTCCGATGCACAGTCTCGCGCGCTAGAGATAACATTCTTTTTTTTTTTTTTCTTTTCCATACAGTGTTGCCATTGCTCGCTTTGAAATCGATGAGTATGTTAATACAAATTTATTAAAGTTTTACAAAATATGAAATAGATAATAAAACAAATTCCGGATTCCAAATTTGTGCGTCTAGATGCCCATAGTGTAATGAAGGACTACGTTATTCAAAATTTGATGAGTCTAGGTACCGTTGTTTTTTCACAGTGCGAGGAACATACATAGATTCAGGCAGATTCTCCATTATTTAATTTCTTTAAATATAATACAGAACTCTAATATTTGGTGGCAAGAATTTGGAAAGTGAAACGCAGTTTATAGTAAACCAAAGCAAAATGCCAAAACGAAATTTATAGCCTTTCCGGGAAAATTGTCCGTTTGGGCCAAAATTAAAATATTGTTACGAATTTTGTTTTAGATAGATAGATTTAGTAGAATTATAATTAAAATTATTGTATTTCCACAAGCAATGCAGCGCGAAACAAAGTTTAAAAGAAAGCTAAGCCGGAAAAGTAAAAATACAGGAGCACGTGCATTTAACATTTAATAAATAGACATTTCGTCATTTATATTTAAACTGAATAAATCTACTTGACTACTGTGTTAGTTGCAACCGTAATGACATCCCCTTTTTGCTTTTTAGAAATCTCTAGAAGCAGAAATGACTACAAATTTATTGCGACAGATTAAAAGGCTATAAAAAGGCAGAGAGAGAACATCTCAGCTCAGTTGTTTAACTAGTTGCACAGTTACTGTTATTGAGATTTATTTAGTTCCGCGTGAACTGAGATATCTGAATTCCTTAATTGCTCGAAACAGCGTTTTAGCACTAGATAAAAAAATACTCATCTGCGATCATCTCACAAAATGCATTGATTAGCCCAGCTATACAACACTTACAAACACACATCCATACAATTTTCTGATAAATTATCTAAGTCCACATCCTTGAAATTGTTCTAAGTCCATAGATCTTCGATAAATATTCTAAGTCCACAGACTTCTAAAAAATTTTCTAAGTCCACAAATTTCTAACCTCGTTCCTATTGGTCCTTGGTAACAGCAGGTCTAAAGTTCCCCCCCCCCCCACCCATTCGGCCGTCCTTCTAAATCGTATGGTTCTGAAAAGAGTTTGTCGCCCTTCCCCCCTAGCACACACTAATCGTACTTCCCTCCAATCAGCTTCTCCTCCACAGCCAACCAGATTCTTCTGATACAAGCTTCTAACATCTCGCTTCTCTCCTGCTCCTGACTCAATTATCAGCTCTAGAAAGGAAGTAATAATTTCATCCTTCCATATAATAGAAACTTCTTCAATATACGAAATGGACTTTCCAAAATTTACAAAAAAAATTCTACAATTCTGCTTATCATCTACAACCTATTGCCTTATCAATCATACTCACGTTATGCTAACATTCGTAAAACTACCTAAGTGATACTGGGATAGGGCCAAGCCCAGGCGCCCATCAACATGACACCGTTCACGGAAGGATATCTGAATTAGCTTTCTCTTTAGATAACGCTTTGCATTGCATTGTATTTTAACGGTTTTTAGTAGTTCGAAGTATAACTACTGATTACACTGCGTGATATTTTGAACACTTGTACGAATATCTCCGATGAAAATTCGAGCGTTCTGTTATATTTCTTTTTATAAGAATAAATTTTATTAACATTTTATCGGACTTGTGCATTCAATCTATTACGAAATCGGTCGCACGCAACAATATTTTTAAAACTTTAATTCCTAAATTATTGTAACGTTCTTCATTTAAAAACAGTTTTTTCTTACTGTAATATTTTTGGAAATTTCGTGCGGGTTTCATTGCCCTGAAACCAAGGTAGTTTTTTAGTATATTCCATCAGTTTTAAAGCAATTGATGAACCACTACTTTTAAAGGCATTAGTGGAAACAGAAGAAGCTAAAAATATACTATGAACAAAAAACTATATATAGTTAAAAGATTGCTCAAAAGGTGTTTCATTGCTCAAAGCAGCTTATTAATTTTTTATCATAAAAAAGTTTCTTAAGCTTTTCTTAAATAAGCGTTTCTTAAAATAAGCTTTATTTAAAATTCATGAAATAATTCATGAACTACAGGATAAAAATAATTTATTATATATTTTAATGAAAACAGGAGATTAAATAATTCTAATTAAAGAGTTCCGATTGAACTGTATGATATTTTCTTAAAAAACTTTTTGAAGTTTCATCTTTGGTTCTGA
>KK118626.1:325240-343281 GCA_000611955.2 Stegodyphus mimosarum
ATTATTCAATAAGCCTATTTTACAAAACTGAATTATCATTCTTTTACTTCCAACAAACCTGTTACGTCAAATGGTCTAAAACATCCAACGATTTTGCCAAAAAACTAGAAATTACGTTAAAAATCTTACATAAGCTTTATTAGTCCAAAGTGGCAATTTGCTCTGAAGGATTATTAATTTCGTTTTGGCATTTTGCGTTTAAAACCTATCAGGGCTGAGTGTTCTGTGCATACTTTTGGCGAACATTGTCGTAACAGTGTCAAAGTCCTGATCTCGAACAGGGAGCTATGCAGCTATGTTCTGGTATGTGGTAGAATAACTGCACGTAAGAAGGATTTAAAATCCCCTTTTATTAAACCACTATTTACAGCCACTTCCCAACTCGGGAGGGATAACAGAAAATAATGACCGCACTTGGGTCTAAACTGAACAATCAAATACTTTAAAATAAAGTGAATAGAAATTAAGTAGTCGTTGCTCACAGAGCTGTAAACGCGAGGTTGGCCTCTATGCTAAACGATCAGTGGTGCGTAGCAAGATTTGGCTAATACTAACGCACTTACATTACTTCAATAAGTATTAAAGTAACAGCGCTAAGGCTTAGAACTTAAATACTAGCTAGTCAGGCGAACGTCGAACAGAGCCGAAGCGATCTGAGACTAAAAGCTCTCTCACACTGAGAAGTTCCTTGCTAACCTTTAAATACAAAGCTTGGCTCCACTTCAAATTAGCATAAAGCTGAATCGCGTGCTCATTCTGACGGGAAGTTGAAATAAAAGTTCACAGGAAAGAGAAATTAACATAAAACTTTGTTAGTTTAAACTAAAACCTTACAAACTATAAACGGCGAATGCCTTTTCAAACTGTTGTCACCAAATATTAAAAAATAATGAAGAATCTGCATGAATGTATGTATGTTTCTAGCATTGTGATAAAACAACGGTATACCTAGAGCCATCAAAATTTGAATAACGCAATCTTCCATAGAATGGGCATGTGGAAGCCCTAATTTGAATTTGAAATTTGTTTTAATATAGATTTCATATTTTGTAACACTTCAATGAATTTTCGATTAACGAACTCGACGATTTGAAAGCAAGCAATGGCAACACTGCACGGAAAAGAAATATCTCCAGCGCGAGACTCTGTATCGGAAATTCTAAAGATATGCTCATTTTAAAATTATTTTGCGATATTGCTGTTGAACTGAATTTTGTGGTTCGAGTATGTAGAATATGACATTTAATAAATAAATGTAACACACAAAGCATTAAAAAAAAACAAAGCTTTGGACGTAATTTAAAATCTGAAACCTTTCAGATTTTTAATTTTATATTTTTTAAGGCATTTTCCGCCGGCGTCATATGATGGCGCAAACAGTAAAATTCCTAAAAGAGTTCATTAAATGAAAGTATGTTAAAAAAAATGTTTTAGCGTTAATTTTTAGTCCAAAGGGGCTTTGTCCCTGAAGCCCTATTGTTTTCGTTTTGCAATTTTGCGTCGAAAACATTAAATGTCGGTTCACTTTTCAAACTGTTGCCACCGAATATTGCAGCCCTGTATTATGTTTAAAGAAACTAAATAATGAAGAATGTGCATAAATGTGTGCATGTTTCACGCATTGTGATAAAAGGACGGTACCTACAGCCATCGAATTTTGAATGACGTAATCCTGCTGCGAATATGGGCATCTGGAAACCAAATTTGAAATTTGGAATTTGTTTTATTACCGATTTCCTATTTTGTAAAACTTTAACGAATTTTTGATTAACAAACTTAAGGATTTCAAAGCGAACAATGGCAACGTTGTACAGAAAAAAACATTTTTATCTCAATCGCGTGAGACTGTGTATAGATACTTCTAAAGATATGCTCAATTTAAAATTATTTTGTGATATTGTTCTTTAACTGAATTTTATGGTTTAAGTGCGAAAAACACGATATTTAACAAATAAAGGTAATACACAAAATGTTAAAAAAACGCCCCTTTGGACGTAATTTAAAATCTGAAACATTTCAGATTTTTTTTTTTAAATCTAAATCCAATCTTTTTTGGGAAAAAAATGGTTTACTACATTCAGAATCAGTGTATGCGCAAATTTGGAACTCGATAGCTTATCAGAGAATACTTTAAAAATGGATTGCAAAGCTCATGGTGACATCATATGACAAACATCATATGACGATATAAATAAAAGCTAATAAAAACGCGATTAGTTTAAAAAACATTTTAGAAGAATCATTTAATAATGATTGCTTAATCATTGTTGCTTTGAAAGAGAGTAAAAAGTTTTTTTAATAAGATTTGGAAATTTCGAATCTTTATAATAGTTGCATTTTTGGATGTTAAAATTTTAAAGGCACATAAACCAATATCATACTGTAAATTAAAAAAAATGGGATGTAGATATCACACGATTTCTTTGCTCTGCCTGTTGAATTATGTGCATTTTGTGCTGCACTTCATTTAAACTTACTTTCTCGAATTATTCTAACTTAATTAGCCAATCCCTAAAGACAAGATGAAAAAGACATAAAAAATTGCAAACTCAGAAATTAAATACCAGGGTCAATTTTTGTCGTACGGGAGTTAAACTTCTTATAATTTTTTTTTTTCAATACGAGTATAAAACTTTCCCAATATAAGTACAGAAATCACATTAATTTGAGGAGATCACATTAAAAGTGAGATTTCACTATTTATAGGAAATTATTATTTTTTTTTTAAATTTGACATCGCGAAAAAATAAATATTTTCGTCATTTAAAACGTTTCTGTATCTGGAAGCTAAGAAAGAAATCACTTTTGAATACATTTTAAATCCAATTTACAATTAGTTTTGGAAAGCAAAGTCTTTTATTCTACCCTTACCAAAAGATGTCACCCCCAAAAATCGTCCAAATGGATTCGGAACGGTCAAAATGGATATTTCTTTTGAAATATGATACCCAAAATACTTCGCGATTACAATGCTTCCTTTACGAGGAAGCAAAGTATCAGCTTTTAAAATGAGAATGCTGGGAAAAATATGTATGAAATTATATTAAATAAAATAAATTTTAAATGACGCAATACATTGCAAAAAATTTTAAATACTAATTAATGGTGCTTCGAGATTAATGAAATGAAATCAATTGTAAGAAGGCGAAAAGGAGGGGATAGTATTCAGAAAATGGTCGAAGTCTTCTATAGTAAATTTAATTTCTTTGCAGCAGGGGAGTAAGAACTTTGCAGGGAAGCATGAACAAAAGCGTGACGTAATGATAAAAACTATGTTTTCGAGAAATGGCTAAAGGTGAAGCCGATTACTTTTGCTTTTCCTGCACACCGTAGCATATTAAAAAAGGTTGAAAATCTTCCAATTCATTTCTTTTTATCATTCTTGTTTAAAAAGAGGATGAAAAGTTTGTTTTATAATCTGTGTATATTTTAAAATTTTGTCACTGATATATTTTTAGATGTTAATATTTTAAAATCATAGACGTCATATTTGACGTTATGATGGATGATATTGTTACGAAATGCTCAGCCGCGGTAGATAGCTTCTCCGCAAAGCGGGTTTAGGGTTGCCAGAAAATGACAAGGGAAGGAAGGTTGCCAGATTTGGCGGGAAATCGCCCATTTGGGGATATTTGGCGATAAAATCGGCGATCTGCCATAGATGGAGCGAGAACATTCTAGAATGAATTTTTACCGGTTTGCCCCAGAATGTTCTTGAAGGCAGGCCAAGAGTACCTGCCTGTACTCTTGCGCCCTGCCTGTACGCGGAGTAGCAGTAGATCGTGAGTATACCGCGAAATGTATCTTGAGTACGTTGAGTTCAGTAGTAGTGTCTTGAGCTCTGAGAGCGATCGACCGAGTCGGGAGCTGCACTTTAGTGATTTGTCGTGAAGATGTCTTCATCGTTATAGCCTGATAGGCTGAAGGCTGTATTATTAATTGTTTCAGCGTGTTTGGGGGGGATGACTGACTGGATTTTTTACATTTATTGTTCTTGAAAGTCTCTAGTACCACCAGAACTAAAAATGCGATGGATGACAGCCTGTCACCTCATGGATTGTGTTGACTGGGCCTCTAATCTCTCCCTAGTCGCTCTTCAAGCAAAGAAAATATAAGAAGTTTTCGTCTCTTTTCGTGTGCGTTCTTATCGTACAAGTAATTAGCAAATCCGGGTAGCAAATGGAAGATCTGTGCTCCGAGTATTGAGAAGGTCACAGGTTTTTTAATTTCTTACTTAAAGAACCTAACAATCTGCACAGAATAAACTCTTATAAAGTGACAAATCTGCTGAAATTCTTCAGCCAGAAATGCTCGAAGAGTTACTAAATTTCCCTGTCATGCATTTAAGAAAATAACTTCGATAGTTAATTTTCCTCTTTTGTATTAACTTTTATTTTTACTTACTTTTTAGAGGAATTCTTTAAGCATTTTTACCAACAAATAAACAACAAATTCGAAATCATAACCTTCTGACGAAGGGGGGAGGGGAAACAACCACACGCTGAGTTCATTACAAATACTGGAGATAGCACACTTCTAAAGGAGAAAGAATTCACAAAGAATGGAAGAGAAAGTTTGTTCGCTTCTATTTTGCTACAGAAACAACATCTGTCTGATACTGGCAGAAGCGGCCGCTGATAGTTTTCCAATAGATCGAAGTGAAGGATTATCTTGACTTCAACCCTGACAACACACTGTTCACGACTCTGTGAGTCGGATTTTATTTATTTGTTTATTTATTTTTAATGTTTTTTTTTTCTTTTTTAAAATGTAGAAAAAGCTTAGTTTGGAAACCACGCGCGCCTTATCCATTTCATGGGAAAGTAGATGCATTTCTAAATAAATAGTCAAAGGCTAAAAGCAAAGTTTCTGATGAGTGTTATATTGCAGTGATAAAATGTTGCAGCAGAATACTTCCATATGCAAGGCATTTCTAATAATAAAAGGAAATCGAATCTGTGTTTGGTAAATGCTTATAGCCTTTCTAAGAAGTGGAAAGTACGGTATTGTCTTCTTTCATAAAAATGATTGAATGTAAAGTAATAGTAATTTTGTGACCAGAGGAAACGTGTCAAAAATGTTACATCAAAATATTGATATTTGTATACTTCTGTGTTAAAAAAAACTCTGAAAAATCATATCACGTAAGGGAAACTTAACAGTATTTAAATTTTCCTTTTAGACAGCATTGATGTACTCTGCTTAGAAAACAAAGCATGCAGTGCCCATTCAGAACACCATAGTTCGTGCTGCAATGAAAACGGGGTAAAAGCATCTTTTAACCTTTCGGAATTGAAACTTACGGTACTTAAATTTTCCTTTTAGAGGGCATGAATGGACAGTTGACAGGTGACAGCAAGTCCGGACACCCGGATGGCTTGCGTAGACTAATCGAACATCGTCCGGATCCCGCAACTATCTAAAGCTACACTCCGAAATCAAGACATTATATGGTCATACAAGTATCAGATTATTCTGATGCGTTGCATAAAGTAGAATATTCTTGCGTGCGTACGGGTTCGTAATGGATTAAATGCACAAGTCGTTAAAAAGTTAATAAAATTTATTATTTTCACAAGAAATAAAGCAAAGTACTGAAATATTTCCTCAGAGATATTCGTACAATAACACAATATCTCAAACTTTAAACAAAACGCAATAAAAAACGAAGAAAGTTAATCCAATCTCACAGCCAATGCGCTGCAATCAATCACAGCTTTAGGTAAATAAACAGTTCGCTTAAAACAGCAGCAGCTGAGATGAGGTGTTTTAATTCGGCTTTTATAAGCTTTTTAATTATTTACTAGAACATTCTGGTAAAATCTTGATATTTGTGGATGGCAACAGTAATTACGAGATATTTATTTATTAAATATTAAATGCATGCGCTTTCTTATTTTTACTTTTCCGACGTAGCTAAATCATCTGCTTTGCACAGGAAAATAAAACAATTTTAATTACAATTCTAAATAAATAGCCAGATAACTGTGAAATCCATAACAATATACAAAATACATTTAACAGATATGAGAACACAATATATTCCATACTACACTCATGTCCATAAATTAAGGATAATGCAAAATCAGGCAAAGGAAGAGTTAGAAGCAAAACAAAGTTGATTTATTTGTAGAGCTTATTTATTAAACAAAAGTAAAGAGCAAAAAAAGATGCTATATGTTTGATATTATTAAAAACATTAGCGATTTTTTCTCCCTGGAGCAAATTACAAAAAAACCTATTTACAAAAAACCAATATTACATGGTTAGTATGACTGTTAATACATTGTATGTCTCCCAGACGATGCAATACAGTCCGTACAACGCCTAGGCATGCTGAGTATCAAATTATCGATCTGATCTTGGGGGATATTACACCACTCAAAAAGCAATGCTCTTCGAAGTTCCGGTAGACATGTAGGAGGAGGTTGACGGGCTGCAACTCGTCGGCCAAGCATGTCCCACACGTGCTCTACTGGATTCAAGTCCGGTGAGAATGCTGGCCAGTCCATACGGGTGATAGGCATTCGCTTACGATGCTTGCACGGTGAGGACGGGCGTTGTCATCCATAAACACAAATTGTGCGCCCATGGCGTCCCGAAACAAACGTACATGTTGTTCCAGAATGACGTCCCTACAGATTTGGCTTGTCATGGTTCCAATTTGAACATGCAGGTCAGTTCTGGAACCCACAATAATTCCACCCCAAACGAACACTCCTGCACCACCGTAACTGTGACGTCAATGATGTTTTCTTGGTGGTAACGGGTACCTGGAGCTCTCCATATGAAAGTCCGGCGAGAATCAGAGTGCAAGCTAAACCTGGACTCGTCGGAAAACATCACACAAGCCCACTGTTGCAGTGTTCACAATGCATGCTCTCTACTCCAGGCTAACCGCAGGCGACAGTGAGTTGCAGTAAGTGGAACGCATCTGACAGGTCTACGACCATATAGACCAATCTGCCCTAAGCGTCTGTACACGGTCTGCCTTGAAATTGTCGTACCAGTGGCTGAAGAGAGCTGACGAGACAGGTCTGAGGCTGTGCTCCGCCTGTTTCTTTTGGCAGTAACTGCCAAATACCGGTCCTCATTCGGCGTTGTAACTCTGGGGCGACCTGTGCTGTAACGTCTACTCACATTACCATCATCTTGGAATCGTTGCCAAAGCCTGGAGATGACACTCTGGGCAATTCCAAGTTCGTCTGATACTTCCAGTTGGGTACGCCCACATTCCAGACGGCCGATAATTCTACCACGTAAAAAATCATCCAAATGCGTCCTTTGTGTCATAACTATTCGGTTATTGCACTGAAATGCTTATAAAGCGCCTGCGAACAATTTTACTTCTTTGCCTGTATTCCTTATATATCACTCTCTTACACCCTCGTCATTGTGACGTACCATCGGTGTCATCTGGTTACTTCCTGAAATTTGCATACGATTCTTGAAGATGTGTGTAGTGATTTTACAGGTGATATATTTATTTTAGAGTTCGATTTCCGCGTGACTCCGAATTATCCTTAATTTATGGACATGAGTGCGCTATGGATGGAATAACATTATTCTAAAAGCTCATTGTTGCGGAAATTTTGCTGTACTCTGAAAACAATTAACTTTGTAATTAAACATGTTCCTGGTTACATCGCATGCTAACACATTGCTACACATACTCTTTACACTATACATTTCATAATATGTATTGCATTGATCACTGCACTGTACTTAAGGCACATTTACAAAACTCATTGCTATACTTAATACACTTTGCATTCTATGCTACATATTATGCTAGACATTGCTCTTGACAATTCAACATAGATTCTGAATAATGTAATTGATTATACGCATTAGTGGACAGAAAAAAATGTATGAAGTGCTGGAGCATTCCCTGGAACATTATAATTCGTTTTGTAGTGAAAACGGAGTAAAAGCATCTTCTGATCTTTAGGCGCAATGTCGCATTTTGAACACAGAAGCCTGAATTTCTCAGACATTGTAATACTCAACCGCCTTATACAGTTTTCGCTTTCTCTGGCTCACCTTTTTTTTATCAACATGTTTCTGAGAGTTCAATATTTCCAGACAGTTCAAGCTATGTAGAACGAGGAGATGGCCAGTACAACGAGTTTACAAAGAGCTAGTCTCCCAAATACTTCCCGGAATACCATTAGCGCTGGAGGCAGTACATGCTTCTTCTTTTAGATGTTATTTCGAAGGTGATTAAGAATTAAATTTTTACATTTCAAATATAATTTTAATAGAAGTATTTTGCGCTAACGTTTTGAACAGGGATTCATTTCTTGATAGCTAAAATAAAAAATAAACCTCGTACTGAATTTTAAAGACCGAAAAATGCTAGAGAAATTTAATTATGAATTAAATATTTCATTGTTTGTAACTTTACAAAAAATTTCACTGAGTAACTGTAAAGAGGTTATATTATAAAATTTTTAATTCCCTATTTCTTCAAAAACCCTTTTAGAAATTTTACGTTTTGTCCATTCACGTGAGAAGGAAACCAGAATTTCAAAGAAATGTTGCCGATTAGCCTTCGAGAGGAAATTACTTTGAAGAAACATAAAGCTTGAAAAAAGTTTGGAAGAACACTGCTCTTCATGGTAACGGGAGCCGAAGCAAAATGAGTAGCTTATACTCGTATAATTAGTAAAACGCAAATGTGGATGGGCAAGACGACGATTATGATGCATCACAACATTGTGCTGCTTTGTCTGGTTCCATTTCGTTTTAGACATCGCATCTCCTTCAAAAGCTTATTTTAAAGAATTTTATTCTGCAATTTATATACTGTGTCAAACTACAGTGATGGAAAACAAATAAAATTCACGCCAATCAATTCCAAATTCCAGTAATTCCAAAACAAAGTAAAAATCTATTTAGAGGAACGAATGAAATGTAGGTAAAAAATTTGTCTAGGGAGCATACCCTTCCCGACATTGAAAATGAAACACCAAAAAGGAGTGACCCAAAAGTTATGCAAATTTCAGGGTAGACGTACGTCACCGAGTTATGTGAATAATGTGAAATGCGCGGCTCTCCAGCGCACGTTGAAGAAGATACAAGCGGCGGCACCTGCAAAATGTTCAATTTTCGTACCGTTATTTCTGCTAGGGAAATCATCTAGGTGTACAGGTGCTTCCCCGGCCACCGTTTTCTCCTGATTTCTGATCAATCCAACACATTCGGGATGCAAATGCACGCCATTTGCAGACCCTGTCATTGTCGCGTTCAGAAGAAGGGCTGTGGCAAGTAGTTGACAGCGAATAGACAGCCGTTCCTCAGGAAACCATTCGTAGTCTTATTGACTCTGTACCTAGACGCGTTGCTTCGTGTATCGCCCCCCCAAGGTGGTAGTCGACGCTGTTCTCGCTCTGTATTTTGTATAGCATTTCGAAATAAAGATCACTTACTGTTCGTTGCTGTGTCTCTCTGTTAGCCGAGTTTCATCACTTTTTGGCCACTCCTTCTTGGTGTTGCATTTTCAGTGTCGGGTAATGTATTTATTTAATTAACGTTTCAAGGTCATATGCGCTAGAAAAGCCATTTCAAATGGGAAATAGTGGGACATTAATAACCACTGTAGTCACCACGAAGTCGAAGCAAGCATCTAAGCGCGCATCCCTTGTGTTGTATAGGTGCTGTATATAATTTTGTGTGATGGAATTCTATGTCTGTTGCTCTTGGTCAACTAAATCAGCAACTGTCTGTAGTGATTGTGGATGACGTTGTATTTGTCGTCCAGTCATGTCCATTATGGGATTCGATGGGAAGAAGAATTTGGTGATCTCATAGGCCAAGGCAACAAACATATGGACAGTCTTCAGAGCATTTTGGACGGTAGTAGCGATGTGGGATGGGCGTTATACTGTTGGAGAACGCCTCTTCCGGAATATTGTTCAGGAATAGCAGCAATATTTATCAACAGACATTTACTTTTTAGGTGAATTCCTTATCTCTAAAAGATGGTAAAAATAACATACTGAAAAATAATAAAAGTAAAATAGTAAAAATGGAAAAAAGAAATGGCAAAAATCAGAAAATGAAAAAACGGTGAAAAGAGATGATAAAAACCAGAAAATGGGAAAACGGTAAAAAGAAATGGTAAAAATTAGATATTAGAAAATATTGAGAGTGGTAAAATGGTAAAAGGACTAGAAAATGTTAAAAGGATCACATGCTTAAACCCAGAAAATGGAGAAACTATAGAACATTGCATCAAGGAATTAGGGAAACAAAAAGCAGGACGTACAAAGTCATCTAAATGCAAACTTCCGAAGGAAATGAAATAAAGCGAAGCGCGTATAGTCAGAGTTCAAGTAAGATAAAGCCATATGACTTTTTCAAACCTTTACCCGCCTATTTTCTTCAGTTTACAAGCTCTACTGATAGTCGTTTTTACGGGATTTACATACTGGATGGTGGTTCTGTTGTTTATCCTTAAAATGTTCACGTTATATTCAAAAATGTTTACGCAAGCGGGTCTTTCCTGCTTGGACTCTTTCATTCTTGCAGAGTTTACTATGAGGCGGATTTTATCTGGAGAGGAAGGACGGTTTCTTTTGTTTATCGTTTTTCTGCCTTACATCTTTTAGAGGTTTTCCCACAATGAAGCGATGAGATACTTGTCCCGTTTTTACTTCCTGTAAATATCTGCCTTTTCACTATTATCGATATTTTTGATAAAAGAGGGTTTGATGTAACGGAAAGCTTGAACCTTCTCCTGAGCTGACCATGCAGTGAAATTCTGAGTACTAAAAAATTGTTGCTTTAAAATATTGATGCAATTACTGTTTATAATCTGGAAAAACGCAGCTGAGCATTAATTACTGTATTTCAATGTATGAATGCATCTGGTGAAAAAGAAACAAAACTTGGTTACGTGAAGTAATTTGCAAAGCATCACCTACACTGTGGAAGAAAAAAAAAAAAAAAAAGTTCCATATCTCGCTTTCTACTGGGCCGATTGACGAAATTCAACTTGCGTTTTTCTTGTTTCGAAAGCGCGACTTAGATTATATATTAGATTTATATATATCATTAGTCAAATATAGGTATTTTGAGAAAAAATCGGACTTCTTCTGAAATGACATGCCAATTTTTTTCCATATTTCGATTCTACGACTCAAATTACGCCCAAATGCCAAATTTTGTAAAAATCGCACGAGTAATTTTTAAAACATTAGCTCTCGAAATTTTAGCTTCTCAATGTTAATTGAATTTGGTATATATTTATTAACGTCTCTTTTTTTTATTGAACTTATTTGAATCTGCCTTTCACATTTCGAAATTTAGGTTCATACCAAATAAAATTCCCCCATTTTTACTTCCTTGTACGAAGTAAAAAGGAAGTATTGCAATCGCGAAAAATTTCGGGTATCATATTTCAACCTAAATATCCATTTTGGCCGCTATCGAATGCAATTTAACTATGTCTTTGCGTGATATCTCAACGTAAGGACAGAACAAAAGACTCTTTCTTCATCAAAAAATTATAAAACTGATTTAAAATGGATTCTGAAATTTTTTTGTGTCGTCTGTGCATACGTACGTATGTATGTATCTTGCATAACTCAAAAGCGAGTAGCCTCAGAACGTTAAAATGTTGTATATGGGACTGCTATAACATGAAGATGTGCACCTCCTATTTTGGTTACAATCGGCCGCACGAAAAGTATACAAATGTGTGTATACATATATCCACTCTCTTACTCGGCTCAGTTTTTTATTCTTATATGTTGGTAAATTGTGCATTTTTTGCTATAAAAATGATTTAATTATGCTGTTCTTATCTTCCAGTTAAGGTTTTTATGCCTTTAGTAAATCTGCATGCAAGATTAGCAGAATTATCAACAATTTAAAAGTTGTTTAATTGCGGCTAAGCCTAATCATTTTCCCATGGCAGCCATATTTGTTTGCACTTGAAACTTAGGAGAATAGTGGATTTGCTGCCAATCTAGAGAAACTAAGGTTCGCAACAACAAAGATAACGCCTTCTATTTTATTATTGAGAATTAAATCATGCTTAATCCATTCTGAAATTTATTCGAGATAATAAGTGATTAAGATTTACTTCGTAATTTTTAATATAGATATTTTGAGTTTTTATGCATTTTTGTCTTGTCGCGATATGAGAGCTGAATTAATTGAATGAGAAATACTGAATCGCCTGTGAAAAACTATTTCTTTCTTTTTTGTTTAATTTCTTTTATAGATCATTTTTGATTTACAATAGTATTTCAATAGAACATGTGGCAACGATTAGGTAATTCTTCAGATGATATACATAATGTTTCTGCATTGTTAGTTATAAAATGAATGAGATGTAGCGCTGTTAAGTGAATCTAGTGCCAGATTGTAGCTATGGCAAACAAATATAGTGAATTTTAAAGAGTGTATTTATTCTATTGTGGTTTATGCACTATCGACGAAGTAGATTTAATTCAATCCAATAAGTTTAAATGAAATGCAAAATGCGTATAGTTTAATATTCCATACAAGGAAGTCATGTGGTGTATGCATCAGAAGTTTTATTGTTAAAATCTATTTATTGTTAAAATTTGCATTTTAAAATAATTTTTATAAATTTTTCGAAAGTTTTTTTTTATTATGGCCTGTGAAATTTGTGTTATGGTCTTAAGGTAAATGTATTTCTAAGCATACCTGCAAAAAAGTAAAGTTTTTTATTCAAAATTTCCTAAGATAATCGTGAATTTACACTTTGCCGAATTTTGAAATTTTTTCTATTTATTATAAGCTACAATAACGAAAATGTGGTTTACGCACTTTGTTAAAGTTATTTGAAAATATGAACGATGACTTTTTTCCGCTGGTAGACAATGAAAAAGAAAATAATAGGTTGCTATAAATTAAGAAATTAGGCAAGTGAATTATTCTTGGCGCAAAGTGAAAAAAATCCACCAAGATAAATTTTTAAATTTCTCCATAAATTTCCCACAAAAAATTACAAAATTTAACATCTAGGTATAAATCCAGAAGTCGAACAACAGAAATTAGCGTTTTATTTGCACAGGTGTAGTTTCGATGGCTTTACCGAACCACCATTCTCAGCTATCAAAGCGCTAATGAATGAGATAATACACAGTGATGATTAGATAAGATAGGAATGGCTGGTCATGAGATAAGCAAGTGACACCATCTTTTAATGAAACGAGAACTAAAACATGATTTCCTTAAAGGCTGAATGTAAAGATGGTTTGGAATTAGAGTCGTTAACTAGAATAGAACGATTTGAAACGCCTCTAGGAAATCCAATTCACCAATAGAAGATGTTTTCTGAATAATTTTGGCTTCAGAAAAATTGGAGGTGTGATTTTGGGACCAACAATGCTGGGCAAGAGAGAAGTTCTGTATTTCCTTTTTTCTAATATATGCCTCATGTTCCTTAACACGAAATTTTAAGGCTCTCTTAGTTTGTTTGGCCAATGTAAATTAAACCACACTTGCAAGGAATTCTATAAATATCCCAGGAATTCATACTCGGAATGGGGGTCCTTGGGTATGGAACTCCTAATTTTATTGATACAGGAGAATGAACGACCCGAAAGTTAAATTTCTGTAAAATACGTGCAGTTTTATAATGAATTGATGGAAAGAATGGAATGACAACAGAATCCTTATAATCTCCTAAAACAAGATTGTGCCTTTTGGTGGGTTGAGATGAGAATTTTTTAACTGCTTGATTCAAAATGTTGGGTGAAAAGCCCCTGTCAATAGCTATTGTTTTTAAATAATTTAGTTCTTAATCAAGAGCCGGTTTGGAGGAGCAAACTTGAAATGCACGGAAAACATAAGAATGAAATGAAGCTAACTTTTGTTTAGTCGGAAGAGATGATTTGAAGTGTGGCGGAAGGCAAACCGATGAAGGATTACAGTAAACCGTAGTACTGAAGTTGGATGTGTTACGTGTGTCCAAAATGTCGAGGAATGAAAGAGAATTGCATGTGTCAAATTCAATAGCGAAATGAGCAGCAGGGTCAGTAGAATTCATTGTTGAAAGAACTTTGTTTCAATCATCTTTATTACCTTCAAACAGGGTGAAAGTATCGTCTACGTAGCGGAACTATACCGGAAAGTTTAAAGTTTCAAATAATTTTGATTCATAATAATGCACATAGATATCAGCCAGGATGAACTGAGGGGGGCTTCTTATGGCTTGTAAAACTTATTTTGGAAAACAAAATGCGTTTGTTTCAAACAGAGTAAGGGAAATTAGCTCATCAATTTCGATGCAAAAGAAATGAAATTCACGAAGTCTGGTTTGTAGACATCTTAATGCACCCTCCAATGGAACATTGGTGAACAATGAATTTACATCAAAAGAAATCATGAGTGAATTTCTAGGAGAAATGTTTTTAATTTTCCTTACAAATTCTGTTGAATTTTTTATGGTGTAAATGTTATTATCTAATAGAGTTGAAAATCTAGAAACTAAATATTTAGCTAACGGGGCAGTGCCTAAATTTGATACAAAAAAGAGGAAAGGAATACCACTTTTATGAATTTTGGGAAGAGCATATAATCTGGCACAATTCGCAACAGATAGGATAAGCCACTGTTTTAAGTTGGTCGAAAGGATTTGTGAAGATTTGATAGCAGATTTTATTTTTGAGAGGTCCAAAGGTGAAGGGTCTTTAGGGATCGGATTATATGGTCCTTCATTTAATAGTTTAGTGACACCATCGGTGTAAGTGTTTTTCCCCATGACGACTATCTGGCCTTCTTTGTCGGCCTTTGAAATGATAATGTCCGTGTTAGAATGATTTTTGTGCATTGTAGCTTTTTCTCTTGCTGTTAGATTTGGTTTCAAAGGCTTGTTGTTAAATTTCGCATTATGAGCGATAAGATGCCTAATCATTTCTTTCTGTGTATCTGAAACTTTACTGAATTTGAAAGCTTTTTCGATAGGAGCCAAAATCTTTGGAATCGAGGGTTTTGAGGTTTGTGAGCAGTTAAAATTGTATTTCACAATTCTATCTTGTTCATCTGATAAACCAATACTAGAAATATTAATTATTGTCTTAATATTTACAATGGGAAGATCTTTTGAACTACTTAAATTGGAAGACTGTAAAAGAAGTTCTTCGAATTTAAATGCAAGGATGTTTTTATGACGGTTAACCACATTCTCAGTTCTAGACTAAGACTTTTATTCAATGGCAGTGAATTTTGGATATGAATTAGCGAGTTCCAGCTGATGTTTATATAGCTCATGTCCAGTTTTGGATAACTGTTGACGTGTATCCCTTATGATGAACCGAAGCAAGGCAAGTTTGCAGGTCAAGAGAATTCTTGAAATGCGATTGGAAGATTTTTGATTAGACTGATGATAAATTTTTTTGCGTTTACACTTTAGTAAAAAGTCAAGGTGATTCAGAAATTTCTGTCGTTTCACGCGTAATTTAGTGAATCGATTAGTGGATGAAGGCATGATAAACAATGCAGAAAATCAAACTAAATTAACTAACCAATAATAAAGCTCAAAACATTAGAAAATTTGACACTGAAAATAAATTCAAAAAAACAAAATATTTGCAACCGAAAAGCATGAATTCAGATAAGCAAAGCACAATATCAAATAAGAAGAATTAAAGTGTGTAAAACGTAAATCAAACTTAAAAAATTGGTAAAACACTTACTGAAACTCATACAATCGCAAAATGGCGAACACACTACGTGGAAAAAAAGGGAGCAAAATATAAGCCTGTTTGGGGCTTCGAAACTCATGCAATCACAAAATGGTGAACACACCACGTGGAAAAAAGGAAGCAAAAAATAAGCCTGTTTGGGGCTCCTTTAATTAAGATAGAATAATACGCCGAAGAATTATTAATCTAGAAGTCAAAACAACAAAAATCAGCGTTTTAGGCGACTGGTCACGCGAGCAGCTAGTTCGCACAGAAATAATATAAAGAATATAAAACAATGTGTGGGAACTTCTCTGTCGGAAATTCTAAAAATATGTTTTTTAAAAATATTTTGTGATTTTACTCTTGAATTTTATGTGGCATGAATGAGAAGAAAATAATGTTTAATAATAAAGCTTAAAAAAAGACGATTGTATCTACAACCTAAAGAGACAAAAGCAGAAGTTGGTCCAAGAGGAGATTGGCAACTTGCGATGCTCAGCGAGAGCATAAAGAACCTTAATAAATCCTTTAATGGGACGTTAAAATTTGGATCCTTTCAGATTTTCTAGCTCTACTTTTTTTTAAATCATTTTTTGAAGGGAAAAGTTAATATAAAAGTTTTATTAACCAATGAGTGTAACATTTTTCTTTTTTTTTCTTTTTTTTTTTTTTTGTGAAGTGTAATGTTGCATCTTGGTCAATACATATCTTGGATTTGAAATGCCTTTGCGACGACAGCTAATCCGGCAGATTTGAGCTCAAATGATTTCGAAAACAATAATTGATTTTGTAATTCATTCTGGCATAAAACAAAAATTTAAAGAACTCTCATTAGCCGAATTTTGGATAAGTTTGTCAGAAGAATATCTGAACTTAACAAAACGAGTTACTCATATTTTAATTCCTTTTAAACAACGTATTTATGTGAGCAAGTTTCTCAAATTACGCTGCATCAAACTGAAAATATAAAAACGGATCTGATGCTGCATATGATATAAGAATTCAGGTCTCTAACATTGTGACGGACATTAAAAGAATTTGTCAAACACATCGAAGTCACTGAAAACTAAAAAGATTTTATTTTTTTACATTATTTGTTTCACTTAATTAGTTTTAAGTTCTATTTTTTGTAAAATTAGAAACTGAAAAACGTTTATTTTACAGGTATAATATAAAATTGGGATAAAAGGTAATTTTCTTTTTCCTTATCTAATATACTGGGGTTTTCATGCATCATAACAAAATCCTCTAATTTATGCTATGTTCCAAGGTAATCGTCCTCGTTCGAAGGCCATTTTTAAAAATGTTTGTTATACTTCTGCATCTATGATATTCTTAAGTGCGTACGGGTTCGTTATATATTGAATGCACAAGTCGTAAAAAGTTAACAAAAATTTATTCTTTCCACAAGAAATAAATTAAAATGCTAAATATATCTTCACAGATCTTCGCACAATATCACAATATCTCAAACGATTAGCAAAAACTCAGTTCAAAACAAGATAAAATAATTCTATCTCACAGCGAAATCACTACAATCAATACAGCATTAAGTAAACAAACAGCAGTTCGCCTTTTACAGCTACAAGTATAACAGCAGCAACAACAACAGCTGAGATGAGAATGGCGAGGAGAGTGGTTGTAAACCAGGGTGCATGGGTCAAAGGACCTTACCCCTCATCGAATGCATAAGTATGATTCTAATAAATTGGCAAGTACAAAATAACTTAAAAATAAGTAATAATAGATTTTTTTTAAAATATATAATTATATATATGAAAGGTACTAATTAAAGTAAGTAAAAACAAAAGGAAGGGGGGGGGCTATTATCAATAACTTGCCCTATGAAAAGTAAAATTTAAAAGTAAATAAAGTCATTCAAAATTCCTCGAAAAAACCGAAAATGCCTGTTTAGAAAGAAGGCTGCTGAGCTGGTGACACAATAATTATATGCGTAAAGAGAGAGGAAAAAAAATCATGATGTTAGGTAACATGCGAATACAGAGGTGCACTCAATCCGATTAAATGTATAAAAATATAGAACAGGAGAGGAATACAATGCAAATAACACTTGATAAATACAAAATACAATAATGCAACAGAATTGTCGTACAAGTCATTACAACAGAGTAATAGGCATTAGTCAAGATTAACATTTAAGATAGCCCGAGGGCGTCTAATATTGACAATATCATTGACATCATAGTCATAAATGGTCATGGTGGGATTGTTAAGATCCCCCAGACCTTCAAAAAACTTACGTGCCAGACGGCAACAATAACTTTTAATATATTCAATTTTAAGTTCGTCATGCAAGCGCTGATTTCTAATGTACCATGGGGCACATACTATTTGGCGTAGAACACTGTTCTG
>KK118626.1:346393-369119 GCA_000611955.2 Stegodyphus mimosarum
TACAGCTTGGCGTAGCATGCGTTTCAGTGAGCAACGCTACGTCTATATCCTGCGAATGCATAAAATATTCAAGTTCATGAATTTTATTTAGAACGCCTCGTGCGTTCCACATCACTAATCTTATTGGCGCACGATTATTAGTGTGTCGACCCATTATCTAATTTTTGAGGGGTTTTATTATCCTGATTTTCTGTGGTGATCTGTCGAACTTGTTGCGATATTTGAAAACCAGCCGTCTTGATGACGGCAACCAATTCTGCAAGGTCTGCAAAGACCTTCTTCGCCTCAGTTAATGTTTCCGAGTAAATACCGGCGGATAACGCCTGGGCATAACTTTTACCCTCCACAACTCTATTCTGATATGTTTTATTTTGTTCACTCTTCTTTTTGGGGAATTTCTCACAACCTCGATAACTCGAGGTGTGAGAAAGCCCACAGTTCGCGCAGCATAATTGTTTCTCTAAATTATGTTTATCAGGGCAATCCCTTGATTCGTGTTCCTGACCGCAGCGGACGCATTTGGGCTTATAATTACATCCAGTTTGAGTATGATTGAACCTCTGGCAGCGGAAACACTGCAGGGGTCCCTGTCTTCCTAAGTATTCTTTGACTGTAATTTTCATACTGCAAAGGAATCTCTCAGAATAAATCTGCTAACTGAGATGAGCTGTTTCAACTCGGCTTTTATAAGCTTTTTAATTATCCGTAGAACAATCTCGATTTTTCTGGATGGCAACAGTAATTACGAGATATTTATTTATTAAGCATTAAATGCACGCGCTCTTTTATTTTTTTTTTTCGACGTAGCTTTCTCTTCAAAAATCGTCTGCGTTGCACGGGGAAATAAAAAGGAATTTTAATTACAATTCTAAATAAATAGCCAAATAAATGTGAAATTCGTAACAATATTTTTTATTGAATTACAGTTGTTGTTGCCTTGTCCATGTATATTACATGGAAAAATGGTCGCCAGAGTCTCAAGGAGGTTGGACTTCTACTTACTCCAGTTTTGAGGGAGACGCCCCTCGAAGGAAGGGTCTCCACCCCTCTCCCTTACCCTCAAACCACACGACAGGACTTTCGGTTATCCATATATTTCGAGTGCCTTCGTGCCGCAAAGACACTATACATTTACAAACGTCCATGCCTTCTTTGGGATTCGAACCGGCCCCTTCGGTGTCGCATTAGGCTCTTCCATCTACCACTCTGTGTGCGCGGCATTGGATTGCAATCACACTTAAATATAATCACTAAAGAAGTGATAAAAAATTCATCGTTTTGTGTGAAATTTAAACAAAAAATTGAAAATTTCAGATCGAAATTAACAGAAACATCAAACACCACTGATAAGAAAATAATGCTTATAAAATATATTTTTGACCTTTATGGAATATATACTTACCATTAGTATACAGTGAAGTAAGATATTTGGAACATATGGATTCCATAAGGAGACTCTTGGATTTTCGTAAAGTGTTCCTAGCCAAAACTCAGATAAAATTTAGTAAATTATTCTGTCACCAGATATGTGCTAAGGCCGCATTGAATGACAGTTGTTATCTTGCCCCACTCATGAACATTCATGAAGCTGCTCCACAGCTAATATATCCAAGTGTGCAAATCAGCAACAGCAAAAATACATATTGTTGCATGCGTATGGGTTCGTAATGGATTGAATGCGCAAGTCGATAGAAAAAATTAACAAAATTTATTCTTATCCCTAGAAATAAGACAAAATGCTGAAATAAATTTCCTCTGAGATATCTGTACAATATCGCAATATCTCACAACAGTTATATTTTAAACTACTAAAATATAAATAGAACTCAAATTCAAAATGCACCGAAACCTAATCCGATCTCACCGCGAATTCGCTACTATCAATAACAGCACTAAGTAAACAAGAAACTGAGCTGAGGTGTTTTGATCTGGCTTTCATAAGCTTTTTAATCATGCATGAGAACATTCTGGTATTTTCTCGATTTTTCTGGACAGCGAAAGAATACAATTACGAGATATCTATTTATTAAACGCTAAATGCGCATGCTCCTCTATTTTAACGTTTCCGGCATAGCTTTCTCTTCAAATAAATCCCATGCTGTATTGCACGGGAATGTAAAACAATTTAATAACAATTCTTCAAAAACCGTAACACTATCACACACTGTAGTGATTTAAATTTGATTTTCAAGACCAGTCTTTGAAGACTGTTAAAATTTAATATTTATTTTACAAGAAATTATATAATTCATGGAAGCAATATAGTCATATTATTTCATAAAAGTAGTTTTTTTTAACCTAATGATGGTCGTAAATGTGAAACTATGGTAATATTTTTAACTGAAAAACCCTACTCTAGAATTTTAACTTTTTCTCCTATTAGCCCTAGTAATAAATCTCATTCAACATTTATAACAGGATACTTTGAATCTTTCGTTTTGTCTCCAATGATCTAATTTCTCCTGTGTTTTTGATCATGCTTTCTGCTATAATTATTAGGTAATATAATATGCAGTGTGTTATAGAAATGCCACTACTTTAAAGAAAAACATTTATGCAAAAGATTAAAAAAAAAATCCAATCCTAAATCAACCTAAGAGTGTTTTATGGCTATAGCAATTTGTTGCTGTTATCCCTATAAAAATATAATTAGAAATTATCATGTGTTTTTATTGAATCTTAACACAGAAATAATTGATTAAGATTAGCATCAATTTTAGGACTGCTGTAGACTTACCACTGTTTATTTTACAGAATTTGCAACATTGACTTTCTTTTAGAAATTTACATTGTTCGTAATACATTTAAGGTAAAATACGTTATAAATCACTAGGGGAAGTTAATATATTTCTAAAAGAACATTCGTTTAAACTCTGCATAATTTATATAAAGCAACAGTGTCTCTCGTTAATAGTTTAAAAACTGGTGACAATAATTCCTGTCACCAAATACTGTATTACTTGGATATGTAGCAGATGCAATTTACTTGGATGGATGGATTTCTAGGACACATAGCTACAAATTCTATACGCTATGAGTTTATTTTAAGATCTCTGCCAAAAATAAACGTATTCATTAATGTATCTGTACGTACATTTCAGAATATATAATCTCACTGAAAGCTACACAACATACGCTGGTGCAGACTTTGAATTTATTTTCACAATTATTTTTAATATTCCTTTATTTGTGTAAAGTAATGCGCTATGCAAATGTACACAACAGGCTCTAACAGAAATGACGGAAAGGTACATATGCCATTTCCATGTAAACACTTTTTTTGCAAAACAATTATTGTTCGTTTAACAGTTTAAACTCATTCTTTAACCACATACAAACAAAAGATCAGTAGGTTATTTTAAATATATTCCGCACAATTCTCCTTAACTTTTATTCATAAAATAAAAATTTATCTAATCAGACAAATGCTATTTCTCCTCGCTTTACTTGAAAGCCCACAAGGTTTGTTTGGCGTTCGTTACAAAGCCTACAAGGCGATAACTCGCCATTCTGTAATGACTGCCAAGGAGATGTTTCATCCAATGAGAGCAGACCGTAGAAGAAAAGGTCTGTAGGTTTGTAAATATGTATAGACCTTATAAGAAGGCAAGGCAACTCTTATAAGGTCCATGTGAATATGCGCCTGACGTTCGTGTAAGAAATTCACCAACAGGACCTCCTCCAGTTTCAAAAGACCGTAGTCTATACTTTCCCCGTTTTGTCATAGTGTTTTCTCCACTTTCCTTTCTTGAGTCCATGCTTTCAGGCTTTGATTGGGGGGGGGAGTGTTATGATGCAGAAGAAATTGAGAAATGCGAAATCGTGCAGTTTTTTTATTATCATTCAGTAACTTTGGAATTCAACGAGCTGAGATTTTTCTGAATCCCATCTGCTTTCTGATGACCAATTGGACACTTCCATAGATGATACTAAGTTCTGAAATTTGAAGCACTGTGCAGCGTCGATCCCATTCGATAAGCTCACGAAGACGTGCAGTGTTTTCGTTAGTCACACGGGCTACTAAATAAGGCACGAGACAAGCCAGCCGGTTCCCTTACTCAAGCAATACCACCTAAAGACTTCAACTGCCCAAACACATACAAGTACCTATCTCGGTGCTCAGCCAATAAAGGCGATTTCAATATTTGATAGCCCTACAATTATTGCCAAATATGTTAGTCAAGACTCAAGAATTAAAAAAAATACATGCACTATTGAAGAAAAAAATTATACAATTTAAATTCTGTAAGGCTAATCATTTAACCTTTACATTCATGCAAGAAAAGTAAAAAAAAGAAAAAGAAAATGAATCAAAAATTGCATATAAAGTTTTCATATTAATGTTACATGACATATATACGCAACTATTCACGTTGTCAAACGAAAAGGAGAAAATACATAATAAAAATACTTTGCCAGATTTTCCAGTCATATTGAAATGCTGAAAATTATGTAATTTAAAATAACATAAAAAAAGGTGTGAAAATTGCATCTTTAATTTGCTTTTCAAACTCTGACTTCCGGTGTGGGAGACAGTGACTTTTAGTTTGTCGTCTGTCAGAAAAACCGGTATATCTTCACTTCAAATCAACATATCAAGAAAAGAAAACGCGTTTTTGTTAACTAAGAATGTGGCCTTTAAAAATGTTAAATGAAAAACGTTGAGATTTTTTAGCCAAAATCAGCCTTTTGAGCAAGGTCGATTACCTTAAAAAATTTAGAACTTAAAAAGTGTTCTGTGAAGAGAAAAGTTTGTAAAACACTGCGCTATAACTTGATCTAAAAACTAATCTTTCCAAATTACTCCCTCATTCCATTCTCGTCACGTCACATAGAATACGTAAAGGAACATTATCATGAAAATGGTTTCATTGATCGGGCAAAAATTAATTTACATATGACAAAACTGCTGTTCTTTACACCTAGATAAAATAAGAATAAATAGCAGAAATAATGATATTCAAAGCAAAGTAAAAGCTTTTAAAAATAAAACAAAAATGGTTCCTTTGTTCCTTAACTGTCGAAGGAGGTGGAGAAAAATGGTAGAGAATTCGAAGTCTTCTGTTTGAACTCATGTATCATTTTTTTATTGCAGTAATAACAAGTACTGTTTGATCAGTACAAAATAAAGCGAAAGGGGGTAGTAAAAGAGCCAATTAATAATGCTTTAAAAGCTTTAAAAAATTCGTAATTACACAGAAATAGCGCCTTCTGTATGACTGAACACGATGTGTGTAATTAATTAATCCTAATATTTTTTTGACAAACAATTTCTTTACGATATAAATTGCAGTTTTTCTAACACATCGATTCTCTCAAAGAATGGCTTCTAATTAATTAACTGCTTCATTAACGAATGAAAACGATTCGTTTTAGTTCCGTTGTTCAAGAAATAGAAAAGTTTATACAAATATGGCTGTAACGATGCATAGGATGTTTATTTGGTAATTTAGTAACAGTTTAGTAGATATTAAAAAGTTATAATAGTTAACGCAAGTTTATTTATTTTTAAAATAATAGCGGATGCAATTTTTTCCTCTTCCTCCCCCTTGAGGAAATGATTTTAGAAGAGCTCTTTTTTATTTTTATTTTCTGCCATATTTTATATACAAGTAAAGAAAGTATTGTTTTCAGTCCTAAAATTCAATGCATAGTTTTCAGTGAATAAGCAAGAATTAAGGTCTCCAGAAAACAATTTTTACTCTTTTTACAATAATATCTCTCTGGGTGCCTATGTGTATTTGTGTGACGGTTTTTTTTCGTCTACGATAACTTTAAAATCAAACTTACAAAAATTTTCACTTTTCTTATTTAAGCATTCTATATTCATATGAACAGCTGATTAGATTCGGGATAAAATTAGACAACCGGATATTTTGTAAATATAAAATATTGAAATCAATATCTTAACCACAGGTAGACCATTGATATGATATCTGACAAAGAGCTTTGTTAAATTAAAAATCAAGTTGTAGAGACATTAGGTTATTTCGAAGTTATTTCGAGTGAAAATCAGCAACGCCTTCGTCGGGACTCGAACCAGGGCCTTTGGAATATGCGCGCAGCGTGCTGACCCTTACACCACGAAGGCAGGCGAAGAAGACGGGAGAAATACCTTGTATACTCCCCCTTTTAAAGAGCGACTGGGCTTCAGGGGACACAGTCGCCAAATCCCAGTGGTGACCACCTTTTTAGTTTGGGCGCCAGTTGTAGAGACACTAGGCATTTTTTGAGAGCAAGAGAAGTGAAAAATGAGCAACGCCTTCGCCGGGACTTGAACCGAACCACGGGCCTGTGGAATATGCGCCCAGCGTGCTGACCACTACACCACGAAGGCATGCGAAGAAGGCGGGAGAAATACCTTATAAAGTTATAAATTTTACAGCTTTGCCAAGTAAATCATTTATTTATTCTTTACCATAGCCAAACAGACAAACGAGCAAGCGCGATACATTTAAAAAATTATCACTTTCCGCTCTAACTGAGCTGTCAATGGAAAGAATGTTTGGAAATGAAAAATATGTAGTTGCAGATGTAATTAAGTGAAGTTAAACTTTTAATAATACATTGTTTCTTAAAACGGGGAAAAAATTAGAATTGGATGGGATAATTTTTCCACATTTGTCATAAAAATAATAGTTTGGAAATTTATATTTGGTAATAAATTTTATAAATGCAGTTACCTATTCTTCTGCTTTATTAGAGTTTTTTCCTAAAAGAGATAATGCGTTTTCTTTTTTTTGAAACGTAAGGTAGTACGTATTCAAGAAGTCTCCATTAAAGCTAGCAAAGATATATAGCAAAGATATAGTCTTTAAAATCGGCCGAAGTTCTTGTCTGTGTTATTCGGTGAGCTAAAATATTAGAAATTATTTCATTGTATTTATTCGCTTACAGAAAGTGGAGGATTTGCTGGTGTAACAGATGTAGTTAAATACCCATTAATCAGGATTTGTTTCCTTAACTGTAATTTTGAAAGCAGTATGATATTGTAAGCGGGAAAAGAATAGGTTGATATTTATTTCTGAAATGGCACTCGTCAAGGAGGCCATTCTAGGCTTATGCTTCCTGCAATGTTTTCTTTGCGAGGAAACATTTTTGGCTTTTAAGATACAATAAAGTCTATATTTTGAACAAAATGGTATATTTATATCCCTTTCCTATTTTCTAGCAAGGAATAGGAGAGCGTGAGAGAGAGAACAGAAGTTGATTTCATTCTCTTGATGCTGCTTAAAAAAGCAACGGAATTTTTTGCTTACTAATGTTTTACAACATTCATTTCGATAATATTTCTTCTTCTTCTTTTTTTTTATTCAGACTTGATTTGGAGATACCCTCTATTATAATAAACTTACAGAAATTTATAGATTTTTCATTTTATTTAACAGCTTTGTTTTTTTACTTCCTTGAAGGTAGTAAAGGAAGTATTGTAATCGCGAAAAATTTCGGGTATCATATTTCAACGAGAATATCCGTTTTGGCAAATATCGAATACAATTTAACAGTATTCTTTTGTCACATCCGTATATAAGGACAGAAAAAAGGACTCGTTTTGCCAAAACCCATTGCAAATATATATATATATATATATATATACCCACTCTGTTACTCGGCTCGGTGAACTCAGTTTTTTTATGCTTATATGTTGGTAAATTGGGCCTTTTTTGCTTTAAAAATGATTGAATTAATGTTGGTCTTATCTTCCGGTTAAGGTTTTTATGTCTTTAATTAATCTGCATGCAATAGTTTCAGAATTACTTATATGTTGTTTAAATTATATGTTAAACTTATATGTTGTTTAAATGCTAGTAAACCTAACTTAGCAGTGATATTTGTTTACATTTGAAACTTAGCGGAATAGTGAATTAAGTCAATTTCTGCACCTTCAGTGTCTTTTTGCCGAGTGAAAATAAAAGTGAACTTTCAGTTTTGTGCCCTAAAAAATCTGCCTTTTTGCCCGCTAGCCGATTTGTTTGTTTTTGCGTAAAAACTCTGATTTTAATTGTAAAAATACTTCTTTTAATTGTTTTAACTGTATTGGGTGGGTTATGTTTTTCTGTATTTTTCAACTGTTAATGGGGATATTTCGAGTTTTTATGTATTTTTGCCTTGCCGCGAAGTGAGAACTGAATTAATTGAATGAGAAATATATTTGTAATGAAATTCGAGGAAATAAGTTTATATGAAATGTGGCAAAAAGTGCGTATAATTTAATAGGCCGTATAAGGAAGTCATGTGGTTTCCGAATCAGATTTTTTTTCAATGTAAATCGTTTTAATTTTTGTTCTTCAGAATTTATGGAATTTTTTCCAATGATAGTGCTTTTTAGTAATTTCTAAATTGGTAAGTCGGTGTTCGAAGGGGATATTTTCGCTCTGAGTAGCGAAATATTTTCGTTATAACTAAAATAGTTTAAAAGCGGAAAAATAAAAGTTCTGTGTGCAGTAAAATGTTGTTAGGAAAGGAATATAGCTGTAATGACATGTAAAAATTCCTTTATTGCTGTAAAATATATGATAGGAATATATAGGTCGTAGTGAGGTTAATCTTCCTGAAAAATTACCTAAGGAAATCTATCCCGTAATTATTTACGTGAAGTAGAAGTCCATTTATCTGTGCAGTTAGCCCGTTCTAATTTGAAAAGAGCACCAGCTCATTCATGTACTCAGCCACTGATGTTGTTTTTGTTGTTGTGACAGTTCTCAGTTGTCTGATATCAGAGCAAACTCACAAAATTCCTCGTGGTAAGGAGGCAAGATTGCGCCTATCGTTGACAAAAGCCTTGGACACTATGCAGGCGACAGTACGACTTTGCTGATTTCAGTTCCCCATTCTGAAGATGAGCACCATGGAGGATGGATCCGAGAGTCTCCCACCCATCTTTCCCTACCACAATCTCTCGAGAGGACTTTCGGCTCTCCGCATAGTTAGAGTGCCCTCATGCTGCACAGACACTCTACATTTACGAACATTCATGTCTTCTCCGGGATTCGAACGCAGGCCCTTCGGTACTGCAGTCAGAGTCTCTAACCGCTATCCCCTTAGGGCGGTATCACTGATGTTAAAATATACTAGTTCTGTAGTGAGTGGAAGAATGAGATCATTGAACACTGGTGGTTTGATCTGGATTAAAATCTTGACAAAATGGCTATTGCATGGTTGGATTCATGGTTTCCTTCCATGTATGCCATAAATATAGATTAGACTTCCGAAGGTATATATTCTTTAGGCAGATAAACTTCGTGTGCCTTTCCTTAATCAATTAATCAAAATTATCATATATCATGCACATCTAAACCTCTAAACCTTATGCCATGCATTCGTAAATCTTGTTTTTAGTTAATTTGAAAGTCAAACAACAAAAATCAGTGTTATACTTATGAATTTTCACAGGACTAGTTTCGATGGTTTTACCGAACCATTATCCTCAGCTGCCAAAGCGCAAATGAACAACATAAGATATAGTGATTATATAAGATGAGATAAGAATGGCTGGAGAGGAGTTAAACTACTGGCGCCATCTGTTGATGAAACGAGAACTAAAACATAATTTCCTTAAAGGCTGAAATAAAGATGGATTGGAATTAGGGTCGTTAACAAGCACAGAAAGATTTTTTTGAATGTGAAATGCCTCTAGAAAATTTAATTGACCAATGGAAGATGTTTTTTGAATAATTTTGGCTTCAGAAAAATTGAAAGTGTGATTTTTCGGCTGGGCAACAGAGGACTTCTGTGTTTCCTTTTTTTCTAACATATGCCTGATGCTATCTTAATCTTGTTCTTAATATTAAAGATCTTCAGTAACAATTTTTTAGATCTTGTGTGCGTTGCATGGTTTGAGATCCACCAAACTGACAATTTATTAAATTCTTTATAAAGAAAATATCTCTGAGATTTTTATTACTTTCTAGTTTGCGAATTTCGCATTTTCACAAAAAGGGAAGTATTAGAACTTAGAGAAGTTCTATGCTCTTATTTCTATTCCTCTTGTTTTTGGGCCATAATCGAGATTAGGTTAATGGGTTTATCGTGACTGAAAGATTAATGGCCTCCCTGAGTAAAGTGTTAGGTACTTTACGGCTGGTAGTAAGAGTTTGCATAACTCCGTCCCACTTTTAGAAGACCACAGCGTAAAGGAAGGAAGCAAGAATCTACTCCCCCTCCAGAATGTTCGGGGTAATCTTGGTCTATTTCCGCTTACATCAGTCTATCGCGGAGACTTTCGACTCGAGGGTATTTTAAATGCCCCCTGCCACAAAGATATATTATCATTTACAAAAGTCCTTATCTTCTGTGGGATTCGAACTTAAGCCTAACGATATGGCAGCTGGTACCACTACTAATGATACCCACGCATTTCAAGGTCTTGTGCACGAGAAAACCAATAAAATAAATGCACAGTTATTCTCGAATATTTACCTTTTTGTATTAAATAACAGCACAAGGATCCTCATGAGTTCATTAACGATGAAATGTCACAGCAGGTCTTTTTATACCTCTTGACTTTTGCCATTTTGAAGAGCTAATATTAAATGCAAGATTCTGTATTTTTTAACTTTCTGTTGTAATTTAACCTTTTAACTTCTGGGAGATTAATTCTCAAAGTAATAAGATTATTGCGATTACTCAGCTTAAAACTGTTTCAAGAGTTTGTAAAGCTATTACTATTATGTTATACTAACCAGCTATTTTATGTTTCGGATTTTTACTATCACGTCTCATTTCCCTTTCCCAATTCCCTACCAGTAAAAGAGGTAAAAAGAGAAAGTATTTAAAGGGAGATTTCGGGATTTTAATTCAGAGCATATTCTGCCTTTCGAGGCCACGTTACTATGTTAAGTAGCTCACATAAGATTGCAGTCTTCGGCTTTGCATTATATTGCCGATATTTGAATCTCTACGTCGGTTAGGTTTGTGAGCCAACTTAAAAATGCTTACCTTGTTCTCCATAGATACGGACACGGGTCAACTGGGTCGTTGATCCTCTTTTTCCATGTGCAAATCCTTCGAGAGATATAATCCAGACATGATCAATACATCTTTGCACAAACACATTTAATGACGCAATGCCTACATAATATTAAGATGCATAAAAAAGGCTTAGAATTCTGACCCGACGCAGGGTGCAAGTTTTCCCTTCAGAGTTCTTGAGTGATCTGCCTGTGAGTTCATAGTTCGTAAATGACGTCACACGGCAACATCGAATCTCAACAACGGTTGAGTAGAATTCAGAGCGTGTTCTTCCTTTCGAGACCATGTTACTATGTTAGCTAGCTCAATAAAATTGCAGTCTTCGGCTTATAATTATAATTGCCGATATTTGAATTTCTACGCCGGTTAGGTTTGTGAGCCAACTTCGCGTTAAATTCATTTGTGTATTCTTTGGCTACTAGTTTACTTGAATTGAAGTTTTACATTTGACAATTATTTTAAGTTACCTCGCCATGAGGGGTATACTGAGTTATGAGACGTTCATTTTTGCTCAAGTTCTAATTTAGTAAAGAAAAGTTTGTTTTAAAACCCGTTTAAGATTCTATCGTTAACTTTCAGACTTAGCGACAATTCGCTGTCAGTCTAGCTAGAGTTTGGTTTCAATTCATGATGGCTAAGGAAACCAAACTTTATAAATTAAACCGAATGTGCATGCCAAGACCAGATTTCAGTTTGTTTTTAATCTTATAATTCTTATATTTTTCATTTAAATTATTTCTAAAGCATTGAAACTTTGCTGATAAATTTTTCGAGGTGTTTACTCTAATCTGAAGTTTCCAGATTGCAGTTTTTTTATGTAAATTTATTATTCATTTTTCAAGGACATCAGTTGAACAGATTTGTGCTTAATTTTGCGTGGATGCTGTAAACTACTATAGGTTAATTATTACAAAGTACATGAGTGCTATTAGCACTGAAAACCGAACTGACTTTTATCGAGATTAAATAGGTTATATCTTTATACGTCTATTGTTGATGGAGGACAATTTATGCAACAGAAAGAGGTATATCGACAATGATATATGTTGCCGATATTTTTCATTTGCCTTAATTGCAATTTTACGTGCAGACGTTATTAAGAGTTTTATTTCTGATAAACTCTCAGTCTCCATTACCACTGCCTTTCGATGTTCCCAATTAATAACAAGGCACTTAAAGTCTCATTCTCCGCCAAAGTCTAACGAATAATTGATCAATATGTTGCTGCTCCTTCCTTTCGAATCGATGATGACTCTTCTGTCTTAATGAGTTTAGCAGGATTAATACCAAAATTTGGCATCAGTCTCGAATAAAGAGCCCATGTTCCTCTCCAGCTCATTCAATCAACGTCGCACCGGAACGTGAGTCTTAATTCGCTCCTCACAATGATGAGTAATGGCGACGAAGATCCATCACGACTGGACGAAAGAGAGCCTTCATTTTTCACGATGTTGTATGAATTAATTTTGAATGCAGGCGATGATGTGGTTCACGGTAAATTTAGAAAGGACCGGAATCTCGGAAAAGAATGGGGTATTTCAATCGTTCTGCTTTCTCCTGAATTGTTTCGTTAATTAAAAAGGAAATGGAAAGATCTAATGGCTACTAATGCTCCAAATGGATTTTTTTTATTATTTCCTTGGATATTTCTTTCAGAATCTTAAATGTCCTTTTGAAAAATTCCAGGAAAGTAATGCAAACTGATAATGAATTTAATGAAACAAGACATTTTCTTCGTTGTACATTAAATATACGCCCGTCAAAAGTAGCTCTGAATTTAGTGAAATTCTCCAGTTTAAAATAAAAAAAAAATTCCAAAAAATCTTATCTTCTATGTGCCGTTTAAAAAATTACTTTATTAACACTGCTTTTTCTGGCTCAAAATGACGTTGCTCCTGGGAAAAATACTTTTATAATTTAATAAAATCATACTAAATTAATATTAATTAGACTAATTTAGTGAAATTATAAAAATTCGCTATCTACAAAAATGATAAGAATTAAAATCGGCTAAACCTAATGGTGTAATTGTTTTCTAAAGCTAGACTATGAACCAAGAGAGATAGATTTTCATTGTATTTTGTTCCTTAAATGATGCTTAAAATGGAAAAAAAAATCTAGCGATTTTAATCGAATGCTCTAATCTCTAGTTCAAACACAAACATTTATAAAAGGATTCAGAGTCTGAAAATTTTCTAAAACTTATTAAAGGTGTTTGGTTAGGATTAACAATGCTAAAAGTAATTAATTAATGAAGATTAATTATCTCGAGAGAAATTCAAATAAAAGTGGATAATCTAAGCATAGACAAGTGAGTAAAAATAATAATTTATAAAATATTATCGTTCCATTTAATACTTCACACGACTTTAGTACTTCAAAGCTACCAAAAAAGGAAATAGAGTTATTATTATTTTAATATTATTACAGAACGTCGTTGGATTTAAGACTTAACAGCGTGGAAGTACAATTGTTTTCACTGAATTACAATTAGCATAACTTTTTGTTAAATTCGTGAAATCATTGTAAATCGAAACTCTTTTTGTAGTTAGTAAGCATTGAAGAAAAGAACTGTGTTAAGAAGTTTAAAATCTATCAAAATACATCTCTTTGTGCTCTTAAAATTACTAATTATTATATTGATAATTTAAGGCTGATACTGAAGCGAACGACTTTGATCTGCTGATCACAGGTCTTCATATCCGAGTATCATCTAAAAAATGAAACATTAATAAAATAAAAATTCGTACTGTTGGCTCGGTTGTAAGACGATTATGTACGAGGAACAGGATGATTATGTACGAGGACTGTTATTATTCTCTATTCTCTTGGCCATTATTTCATGGGAGAATGGTTGCCAGAGCATCAAGGAGATTAAGCTTCTATTGCACTTCAAATTTTGAGGGAGAGCATTCGGCAGGGGGGCCCGAGGGTTATAAATGGATTCAGACTATGAAAATTTTCTAAAACTTTTTAAAAGTGTTTGTGTAGGATCAACAATGCTAAAATTAATTAATTAACGAAGATTAATTATCCCGAGAGTAATCCAAATAAAGGAGGTAATCTAAGCATAGCTAAGTAGGCACCATCTCCCACTCCTCTCCCCTACCACCAAATCACACGAGAGAACTTTCGGCTCGCCATATATTTAATGTACTGCCATGCTGCAAAGAAATTATACATTTACAAGCATTCATGCCTTCCCCAGGAAACGAACCTGGACCCTTCGGTATCGCAGTAGGCTCCGCTAACCCCCAAACCGTTTGCGTGGTTAGGAACGTGGGTTTTTGGTGTAAACACGAGAGTATGTTTTTGAATCTTACTTTTAAGGTACATATTACTCCACAATAAAATACTCCTTATGAAACCTATATGCATTCTTTAAATTTAGACCTCATTTATTCTAAATTGCTATTAAGAGTGCTGTATCACCTACAATGTTTTAGATATAAGTATTTTTTCCCAGGAGAAATGCCATTTCGAGGCCGAAAAAGCAGTCTTAATAAAGCAAAATATTTTAGAATATCTGTTATAATAATTAACAAGCACGATAAATTGCACTACTTGTGTGAAGTAAATCAAGGAAGTTTTAGTAATTATTGAGATAAGACACTATTACCATCGTAGTCGAGGACTGACGATTATACCTATGTTGATACGTATCAGAGAAGATACTGTTGTCATAGTAGTCAAGGATCAATGATTATACATACATTATTACATAGCACCGAAACCTGGAGGATTTTCACTAACTCATCTAAAATATGTTCAACGGCAGCTTTGATTTTTAATGCTTGAAATTTCTTCTGTCTTTGTAGCTCATGTTGCAAACATAAAAATAACGTATGACAAACACAATCAATATGTCAAACTGTATGCACTGGGTTATAATAAATTAAGGAAAAATCACAAAAATAGCGATAACTTCCTCAAAAATAAGCCAAACCGTGTAAAATTTGAATATGTTGTCAAGTAAGAGTAGCTGAGTAAAACCGCAGTAGGCAAATTAATGGCGCTGCACTCTGAGTACGTCATCTGCGAAGAGCATAAAAGTCCATGTTTTAGAGAAAGCCCACATATTTCACTGTGATAGTGACATCAGAAATCTGAGATAGCCACATCGTAACAATGACCTCCAGGGCATCATTTGCCTGCAAAAGAACTACGATGAAGAGCCACTGGGAGACTAGAGCCAGGACAAAGTGAAAAAGAAGTGGCGAGATGGCTAAATGTGAGTCCTTCTGTGGTTCATAGACTTCGGAGACAAATTCAAACCACAGATTCGGCATCTAGGAAGTTCAGCCAAGGACGGGCAACTGCTACGATGAGCGCCGATGACCGATATTTGGCATTACGTGAACGCGTGAATAAAACCGCTACTCCAACTCCTTTCAGATCCTCCCTTGCTGCAGCCACCGAAAGGTTGGTGTCAACGTCAACTATGCGTAGGAGGCTTCACGAAGATGGTCTGTATCCGAAGCGTCCAGCCATTTGCGTGTCGCTCACGTCACGCCATAGGAGGGACCGTTTGCAATGGGCACGACAACATGTCCACTGGACGCCTGATCAATGGAGGGCTGTTCTCTTCACGGATAAGTCCAGGTTTAGTTTAGAAAGCGATAGTAGGCGTTAATAGATATGGAGAGAACCCGGAACCCGTTATCACCCGTCAAACATCCGTGAAAAAGATGCATACGGAAGAGGCAGTGTCTGTGTTTGTGGTGGCATCCCCTGGGTGTACGCACAGACCTCTATGTCTTTCCAAGAGGAACCTTGAATACTTAGGTTTATGGAGATGACATTCTTGATGCTTATGTACGTCCATGTGCCGGGGCAATAGGTGATGCTTTTTTGTTACAGGACGATAACGCAAGACCACACACTTACATCATAGATGATTATCTTCAACAGGAAACAATTATGCGGATGGAGTGGCCAGCTCGATCCCCGGACTTGAATCCTATCCAGCACGTTTGGGATGCGTTTGGGATTCAGGGAGACGTCTAACTTCTCTAATATAATAAAATTTATATATTGCATTTTTACTAAACTATTTTAATGACTTTTTTAAAATTTAATTTTAGCTTTTCGTTTCAGTCATGATTTACCTCTAATTTTTCTTGTACGCGTCTTCAGTGCGCTGGAGAAAGACGTTTAACCTCATAAAATTACGTTTTTTTTCCAAATTCATGTAAATGAAATAAGTACAATAAGAGGGAAACTGCGAAAAAATTCAATGTTTGTCTTTATTCATAAGACTTTATTCAGGAAATTAGATTGTACTCAAATCTGGACAAGAAAATGTGACAAGAAAATGTAATTTACTCTAAGGAAATAAAGAAAACCTGGTAAGAACCTGCTTGTTAAATAGAAAAGTAATTTAGCACATTAGAAAATAAATAAAAAAAGAATTTAGAAATATCAGAGGAACCCTAATTAGTAACATATTAAAAGTTTGAAAGCATGGGAAGAAAGCGGAAATTAACCAGTCTATAACTAAAATATCATATTTTCAGCCTGAAAACTTTAAGAAATAGGATATTGCATTGGAAAAAAAGTAAATCAAAACATCTATTTATATTTTACTATACCCAAATGAATGTTATTCTGTTTGGTAATGCTGTCTTTATAATTAATTAATCAAAATTTTGTTTTATAATTTGTCAATATAAGTTTTAGGCAAAAAAAACTAGAATAATTTAATAATGTGTACTTAGATATGCTTTAATGATGAATCTTTCTATTAATGGAGGAATACGATAATATATTAGAAGGCGACCAGAAGATGAATTTAAAGGAATGTGGTTTTAACAAACTGAAAAGCAGTCAGTTGACTACAGAGCCATTACATGTCAGTAATGGCCTGGAGTGCAATGATCATTAAAGATCAAGTAAGTTATTACACTGCATAAGCTGTATGAAACATGACCAATATATATAAATATTTAGAATAGACGATTTTTGCTTCCAGTGTAAGACTGGTATTTGGGAGGGGGAATGTTTCTGCATGCGCATAATAAGACACTTTGCTGAAAAAAAAATTCAACTGATAGCTAAACAGGCCAGTGTGAAATTCAAAATTAGGCAAGAAGGCAAACTTTGCTAGATGCAAATTTTGAACAAAACTCTATCGATTCCGCCGTCGATCACACAGGTAACGAAAAATATTCTGATTTTTTTTAGTGAAAAAGACTGCCAAAAACTGACCAAAAATTAGACCGCAGAATCAAGTCATTAAATGTTAATCCAAAACATTAACGATTTCTGTGTATATAATATTCAAAGCAATAAAAAAGGAAAGGCTTCATTTATCATTAATCAATAAAGAATTTTTTTTTTAAATTTTAAAAACCAGTATTTTTTTCAAAATGTTATGGTCAGTCATCGATTTTGTGAAACGATTCTCTATCGAAGTCTGTTTCTTAACACTAAAATACAGTTATCTAAAAGAATGAATAAAAATTGTAGATTTAATTGTGTTTATTTAAAAAATTACTAAAAAAATATGCATAAACTAATTTTGTAAGATTTGAAAATTTCATTTGAGAAACTGCCGAGTTTGAAAAAGCCTTGTAGTTTTATTTACAGCTTTTTACTTACTGATGTGACAAGATCAAAAGAAATGCTTTTCTTTCCTCATTTACAGTCCTTCCAATAACAAATATTTGCAGATCTAATATCATTCAAAGAATATAAGTTCTAGGATGGACTGACTGTTTTCAATGCTGCTTTTAAAGTTTCTTCTATAACACTGATGGAGGAGAAGGCTAAAAGGACCCTTTATTAACTCTTTTAAAATTCACAATGCGTCGGCTTGACGCTAACGAACTACGCTTCACTCGGGCAGTAACTCAAATAGCAAGAACTAAACTAAAAATTTGAAGATATTAACACGTAGTATAATTACGATACAGGGCTCAGACCCTCCTGTTTCCTAACAGAGCGTTCAAAAACCTAGTGGCAGCAAAGTAATAGCTGTTACGCTACGTTAAACAGCAATAAATGCTGAACAGAAGCTTGCGCTACAAAAGCACAGTGTTCGTCCACACTTTTTAACTTTTTCTTCTAGACCTTGGTATTTAAACCTTTTTTTCCTGAAAGAACGAATTGCATTACTTCACGCGCCCTATCAAATTTAAATATTTTGGCATTGACAATCAGGAGAATTAAGGCTTATAGAAAAGAACAAAAACTTAAATTTAACTGTTTATTTAAAATAAATATAAATCCCTACATAGTTTCAGCGAGATATATTTCCCATATCATTTTCATCTGACTTGGAGCGATTAAATGTTTATTTTCTTCTTTTAATTACCTTAATTTTGTTTATTTATTTACGTTATTGCGCGTTATTCTTTTGTTTACTTATTTACATTAGTATGTTATTGTGCGGCATTACCTATGATTTTAAGTAACCCAAAGTGGAAACCACACTGGACAAGATTAAGAGATCGAAAACATTTTCCCACACTTCTCCTAAAATACCACACAAAACCTAGACAGTTGGTTAACATATAATGTAACTGTGGCCCTGGTATCACTGAGATGAGTTAATTTATTCCTGCGGGCGTCGCTACGCCAGTAGGAGGAATAAAAATCCGCGTTCAGCTGCTCAGCTCATTCCGCTTTGCAACACAGAAGTGATTTTTATCCTCTTTCTCGAATAATCTTGTTGCTTTCTGCTGTTTTTAGGTGAAATGAGTACACATCACCGCTTAGATGAAAGTATGAGACGGTGAATCGTAAGTAGGCTTAAGGCAGGGCTGTCCCAAGCTCAGAGAGAGAACTGGAAGTTACACAAAGTGTCATCTCTAATTTGAGAAATCAGTTTAAAAACAGCGGTGCAGTGTCTAGAAGACCAAGAAATGGTTGGCCGAGAGCCACAATGAATAATGACAACCGGTATTTGGTACTTTCAACAAAACGCCAGAGGACGTTTACAGCCCCATAATTGTCTCGTGATCTCGCTACTGCCACAGGGACATCAGCTTCAAGGAAGGCAGTTGTCAAAAGGAACGATGAGACAGGACGCTATGCCAGAAATCCTGTTCTTTACATCCCGTTCACTCCCTTCCACAAAAGGGAGCGTTTTCAGTGGTGCATACAACACCAAAACTGAACACATATTCAATGGGCTAACGCTTTCTTTTCGGATGAGTCCAGATTCAGTCTACGACTTGATTCTCGGCGATTATTGATGTGGAGGGAACCTGGAACCCGATACCATCCCAGCAACGTGATCGTCTGGGTAGAGATCATGCAAGATGCCCGCACACCGCTCCATGTGCTTGACAGTGGTTCCGTGAATGCTCAGAGGTACAGGCAAGAGATTCTAGAGGCCTAAGTGCGATTCTTCAGCGGCACTGTTGGCCCTGAGTTAATTTTTTGGACAACAATGCACGACCACATAGGGTTCACCTGGTTGATGACTACCTGGAAAGCGAGGATATTCCCAAATGGATTATCTAGCAAATTCTCCTGATCTTAATCCTATTTAACATGCTTGGGATGCTCTTGGAAGGGCTACCGCAATAAGCCAACCCTCATCCAGAACCTTTCAGGAGTTAAAAACTACTCTGGTGGAGGAATATATGCGACTTCCACAGGAGCTCCTGGACTCTCTTGTTAACAGCATGTCTACTCACTGTGCATGCTCTCTGTCTATCAAAGGCGACAACACACCATACTAGCCACATGATTAGTAGCCACATTTCAGTTAAAAAAATAAGCACCTATAAGAACTTTTCAAGCACATTTTAAGAAAAAAAATAAGCACCTGTCTAATTGCATATATACACAACTGCATAACATTAAAAGAAAACTTAAGACTTGTAATTTAAAATATGAGAAATTCAGTATTTATTAAGAGAGAATGAGCATTACTCAACCATGGAACACAATTACAATTTTTTTCTAAATTTTAAGTAACAGTTCAATTTGCAGAACTAGTTTAGAATGAAAGAAAAAAAACCAAAACTGAACTATATTACAAGATTTAATGATGAAATTTCAGTTCAAAATAGGGAAAATAAATAATAATAAGGCATATTTATTATAGTCACACAAAATACTTTACAGCATAAAAAGAACGAAAAGAGTTATGCTTATTAATTAGTAATAACATTTTTACTTTTGAGTTTTTTGGCTCTTTTCATTAATGTCTGAATCCAGTTCTATAAACAGAGTTTGTTCTTCAAATAGTTTTTAGCATTTCATTAGATTTATTTAAAAAAGATTCACGTCTTTTGTAACTTCAGCTTTTTCAGTAAGTATGAGTCACCATCTGACGTTCCAAGATAGGGAAGAAAAGCTGTTTATTTAGTTTCGGCTTTGTTGAGGGGGGGGGAATGCGTGTTCGGAAAAAAAAAATCCTGAAAGGTTTTAGAATTTAAATTACGTCTAAAGAGGCCTTTGGCCTTTGTTTTAGCATTTTGTGTGTTACCTTTATTTATTAAATATCATGTTCTTCGCATTTAAACTATAAAATTCAGTTAAAGAACAATATCGCAAAATAATTTTAAACTGAGCATATCTTTAAAATTTCTTATACAAAATCTCACGCGCTGGAGATAAAAATGTTTTTCTCTACAAAGTTGTCATTGTTCGCTTTGAAATCCTTGAGTTTGTTAATCAAAAATTTGTTAAAGTTTTACAAAATATGAAATCGATAATAAAACAAATTCCAAATTTCAGATTTGGGCTTCCAGATGCCCATATTCGCAGTAGGATTACGTCACTGAAAATTCATGGTCGGCGTTAGGTACCGTCGTTTTATCACAATGCGAGAAACATGCATACATTTATGCAGAGTCTTCATTATTTAATTTCCTTAAATATAATACAGGGCTGCAATATTGGGTGGCAACAGTCTGAAAAGGAAACCGATATTTAAAGTTTCCGACGGAAAATCGCAGAACGAAAACAATAGTCCTTCAGGAACAAAGCCCCTTTGCATTAAAAAGCGCTAAAAACAACAACAACAACAACAACAAAAGTGCCCCTTTGGAGTAAAAGGCACTAAACGCAAAAAAAATAAGTGCGTTAGAAACAAAGTAAGCACCTATAAGGGTCTTTATATTTTATTTTCAAATATAAGTTCCTATAAGCACTTGTAAGGACTGCTACGCATTTGTGCCATCTTTAAACCCCAAGTTTGGAACACATTGCAGTCACGGCCATAACTCATGCTAATGAACGGCATTTTCATTGTTATTTTGTTCACATTATTGACATACAATAAACTATAAACATACTTAATTTCATTTACTTCTATCCAGTATTTCTCGAGATGTTTGGGAAAAAGTGTTCTAACTATTAATTTTGTCCACCAATATACAATAGGATTGTATAAGCTTAAATTTGGCTTGTTTCCACTTTCCAGAAGACATTCACAGCTTAGAAAAAATGTCTTCGCGTTGCATAGGCTTAATTGAACGTGCATTCTAATTCATGAATCATGCTTTGAAATATTATAATTTTCATACTAGTGTTATATTTCATAATCTTTAATAATTGCAGATTTTAAATTATGAATCTTTTCACTAGATTTAAGGAAACAACTTTCCATGAGAGGAATACATTTGATGGCATAAAGTTTTTAGATATATCCTTTTCCGAAACTGTTGGCCAATATTTAGCTTAAAATACGTTTTCTGGCCATCTTGAAATTTTACCACCAAGTTCTTAGTTTTTTCCCCATTTAGACGCCATGTTTTAACTCCCAGCTTTACAAACTTTGCACTCCTCCCTCAGTTGCCGGTCACTTTTTCATTCGTTCCACACGTAGGCTCATCACTACGTCACTTGTTGATTTAGAATTGCAAGATTTTTTGGTTCATCTCAGCACGTTAGGTTTTGCCCAAGCTGCACGGAGGTGAGTTTATCTTTTTGTGTCATCTTTCATGACTAAGATTTTTTTCTTTTGACTTACACTTTATTTCACTACCGTGTAACATTATTTTGAATTAACTTCCGTTTTATCTAACGGCCGTTTATTATTAAATTTAAATTCAAGTTTTACAAATCTATTTTACTTTGGGCTAGGGAGCCCCATTTTGTGATGTTTTTCCTAATAGTTCATTGGACTAATAGTATTTCAGAAATTTACTAGGCGACTATTAAATTACTTTTAACGTTTTAAGGTTTCATTCCTTCTAGAATTCTTATTAAAAATTTTTTTTTCTTATAACAAATCACAGTTTTTAGATCTCTAAATTTCTTTACGTTATAAAAATTTTGTGAGTCATGAGGCAGTTTTGCAGTATTTGTTGCCTAGTTTCTTATAATTTGTTGCCAGTTTCTTATATGTATTATTATTTATAAAAGATTTTTTGAAATATGTTGTATGTTACTTCTCCTTTTAACTTTTCTTCCACGCGTAGGGAAAAGGAACGCCCAATTGAGACGATTTCGATTAGCATTAAATGATTTGTTGCATATCATTAAATTATTTTACGCGTTTTTTGTCTCAAATGGTCGTTTGTTGAAACGCGTGGAGGTGATATTTCAATGGAAGTTGCAGAGCACTTTTCCCCTGAAGAAACTGTTGTGTCAATGAAATATTGCCATTTTGATCTTTACGTACCTCTCCCATTTTTCTTGCAACTTCTACTTTTCCCAATTTAAAAAAAAAATCAATTATTGGTCTCATATATTATTTTCCTTTTTAGTAATGTTTTATTGTTAATAATGGTGTTTTGATTATGTTTGATATGTAACCTTTGGCACTGCCGTGCTTTTACGAATAGGATTTAGT
>KL818882.1:0-78247 GCA_000611955.2 Stegodyphus mimosarum
TGAACAGTTCCAAGGTAGATCAGAGATTCAGATAAAACTGGAAATCAAATGCGAAACAATGATCGAGATCGAGATGAGATCAAGGATACTTATCTGGATGCTTTATCCGTTCTTTTACTTCTGTCTTGTAGAAAATAAACAGTGGTGAATAAACAGTTTCCTTCTTTCGTTTGATTGAAGAGAATCTTCAGTTGATGGGCGAGATGTTGCAGAGGAAATGTGTGATATAATTTCTTAGGCAGGTAAGCGTTTATTGTCACATACATTAAAAAAATTACGCAGCTATGCTAAGACGCTGCCTCCAAACACCGCCTTGAGTTTAGTTGGCCATGGCCCAGAGAAGGAAAAAACTCTAAGAGGTATAGACAGACAGACAGACAAAGAAGACAGATGTCTTGTTTTGCACCCGCTAAGTCTTTCTGCACCGATGGGCGAATGTCTAGCTTCTCGTTATAGAAAATGGGCAATTTTGTGATTTAGAGGAGAGTAAAAAGGAACTTCGTATGCTTTGTACGAGTTCTAAAGGCCAGGAAAAAAAATTTTGGGACAAAATAAAATTAAAAATAAATGGCCCATAAGTAATGAAGAGGAAGGAAAGAGAAAAAAAAATTTAATAAATTTAAAAAAAAAAGAAGAAATTAAATGGGCCTATAGTAAGAAATGGAAAGGAAGTAAGAAACTGTTCTAAATAAGATGCTGTCCAAATGAAGGTAAATAATTTAATATTAGTAAATAATAAGTAAAATAACTTTTAGTATTGCGGTGTTCAAATATATGTATACATTTCTTTTCTTTTTTTTTCAGGCAAAACCAAAAAAACCGTACACAGTGAGAGAGCATATCAGTTAAAGTAAGTAAATTAAAAAGGAAAAACATTATAATTTTTTTTGTTATTTTAGCCGTCATAGGTTACTACATATTTGTACTAGTCTAATAAGTTGAGGCACTCTTAATTTGTATATGCTCATAATTCTAAGAGAGGTATTCAAGGAAATGTAAATTAATCTTTTAATTTGCATTATTTGCAAATTGAAGAGAAAAAATTTGCTAATGAAAGTAGTAGAATTGCAATTTTTAACAAATATCGATGCCCAAGATCCCCATTCCGGGTATCGAGGAACCCCCTCCCCAAAGGAGTCCAGACGGAGAGTGCAATTTAACTGCTGCGTGGTATCCATTGACTAGTAAGGGAAAGAGTAAAGTGGTTGGGAGGGAGAATATTTGGAGTTTGTGTAGGCGAGGAGGAGGGGAGCTGAATGGAGCCTCTTCCCAATGAAAGAGTAACTGGGGAGGAAATGGAAGAAAGATTAGTAGGAAGTTGGTAGAGGGAGATAGAGAGCATTCCTAATGAGGATTTCTGTGTTTATGAGGTAAACGGGGACCAATAGCTGTCTCTACCGCAGGTGGACATAATGTGGTGCACTCATATATATACTTGTCTAATAATCTATGTGGGGTCGGAGAGAGGAGATCTCTGAACAGGAGCAGAGAAATGAGAAAGAACGCCGGATGTAGGTTTGTAAGGAGAAGATTTGGGAGAGCAGGTTTATGAAATGGAGATGATTTGTGAGGGGGAAGGGGTGGAAGAAGAGTGAATGTGATAGTAGAATCGAGAGCGAAGATATGCAGAGATTTTTGCCAAGTGGATAGGGACAGCAGGGAGAGACAGGAGGTGTGTATACGAAGTATTTCGACATTGTTGTAGTGCACATGTAAACTGACTATAGCCAATAAATGTTGCACGGTAGATACATATAATCTTATTCACAAAAAGAGTAGCAGTGCACATGAAAACAAGGTGCAGTCAATATTTAGGGAATGGGAAGTAATTTGTTTCCTTATACAGGGTATGAGCGAGGACAAGTGGTAACATTTCATTTCAAAAAACTTGTATATAGATCCCTTTTCCCTTCTTCATTTCCCAGAGAAGGGATAAAACCGGTTATGAGCAAAAGTGAGGTTTGGGGTCTAGACGCTTGTATTTAACACCAGGCATGGAACAGTTGTACGACCAATAGGATCATCTTTCCTCTGGAGATACAGGCCAATGACAAAAACATAATTCCTGATAAGAAACTGGGTGCAGAGGAATCTAATTCTAGTGCTGGATGTACGATAAAAGGGAGAATTGCACCTGATAAAATGGTAATGCAACAATATTCCTCATCTGGACGATTTGTAAAAGCTCCAAAAGACTTGATCTTTTAAATAATGTTTGTTATGAGTCTTAGACGTGAACAACATCGACTGGTTTTCAGACGTGAAAAGTCGATGTCAACAACGGCTCCTCTAGGTCCCTTAAGATCATCGTCTAAAGTGTCGAAATCCTCGAAAAACGACGGTATTTTCAAGTCAGTCTCAAAAATCAGACTAGTACTGTTGTATGTATTTTGCAAACATTAATTAACTTCTGTGACCACAGGCTATTTTGTTAGGTTTTTAATTTAAAATCTTAACATAATCAGTGTAAAAGGCCAAGTTTATTTCTGTTTTAAAGCAAATACCTTATTAAAACTGTGAACCAAGTAAAATTGGGACGCATAAGATGTAAAAAAATCTTGTTACTTAAATTTTGGTTATATACAGCACTATAAGGAGAATAAATTGTAATAAAATAATTTCTACATGTCGTTATTACAATTATTGAAAAGCATATTTTGCGCTGAAATAACATAGAATCTTTCCAGTATTTGCTGGAGTACAAATTTCATACTTAAAACTGGCTATACATTTTGTGGGTGAAGTCGTTCAAAAACGCTTAATGATTCTTAAAGTTGTACCATGTAAATGTTTAAACTTGTGTTTACATCTGTTAGTAAGATTAGAACGGTTTTACTCTGTACTTGATCTGTACCTGATCTGTTAAACATATACTATCTGTGCATGGAAAATCACCGTTAATCAGTCCTTATGGTTGAAGGAAGTTGATTTCATGAAGGTATTGATTAATGTTTATATCATGTGTTACAAACATGTATGATGCTTTCAGAGAAGTAAATTATGTTAATCTTGTGTATTTGTTTAATGTTGTACTAATTTTATAATCTCATTCTTTCGTGAAGTTATTTATGCTAGTACGTAAATACAGAGACAGGTTAAAGTATTAATGCACATCCTTTAGAAATGTTGTAAAGTTGACATCTTTGTTAATTTTTTTTCCATAATATTTGTGTCGGTTTATTTATAGAAAACTATGAGTAATGCGAAATTTTTGTCGGTTCATACTGCAGCCGATAATTATTTGCAATTTTACAATCCCTTCTTCTAGGTTAATCGTTAATTTTTCTAGTAAGAGATTTTGTTTTCAAATGTAGTGTTAAAGACCAAACTGTTTTGTTATTAAAATCCTTTTTTTTCAGGGATTTATACAACGAATTAGTGCGCTGCTGGAGAGTAATGTGTTTAGATATGAATTTGATATGCTCTCTTGGGAAATTCTGAAGTAGTGCGGTTTTTAAAATTTTAATTAATAATTTCTAAGCTTCTAATGCATTGAGAATGAATTTTTGTTTCTAATGTGGCTATTAAATGATTTTTTTTTCTATGGAATTCATATGAAAATTCAGTTTTGATATATTTTTACTAAAAGGTATTGCTTAATCAAAATTGGTGTAGTCTAAAAGTGTACTCTAATTTCTTTTCGAAAGTGAAACTAGACATTCAAGGGATATTTAGTTACAAAATTTATTTTAAAAGCCTTATATTTCTCTTGTAAAATAAATATCTCATAAAAAATGTGAACTATGTAAAATTGGGACACAATGAGATATAATTCTTATCATGTAAATTTTGGTTATGTAAAGCACTGCAAGGAAAATATGGTGTAAAACAATGAGTTTTGCAAGTCATTATTATAATTGCTGTAAAGTATATTTTGTATTGAATTTTTCCATTGGTTACTGGAGTACAAATTTTGTACTTAATTTTGTACTTTGGCTGTATATTTTATAGGTGAAGTTGTTCAAAATGCTTAGAATTTGTACCACATATCTTTGTAATGTTTAAACTTGTGTTTACATCTGTTAGTAAGATTAGAATGACTTTACTCTGTACTTAAGATCTGATAAACGTACACTGTCTTTGTGTGAAAAATCACATGGGATTCGAGCCCAGGCCCGTCGTGGCAGCGGTCAGTGTTGCTAACCACTATTCTGGTTGAGGGGTGCGGCTCTAGTGTAGAATTGGGTGCCCTTTCGATTGGCGAAAAATTTTGTTCAGTTTTGGTGATGCAACCCCATTTCTGGTTACTATAAGAGTTTTAACATGGTTTTAGCTTCTTGATTTATTTAATTGAAAATAAATCGATGTGCACATAGACAAAGTCAAGGCAATGTGCAATGACTAGTTTGTGCAATTCTCTGATGTTTTTTAAGTGAAAATAGGTCAATGTTTACATGGACACGATGTTTGTGAAATTCTTTGACTTCTTGTTTTGGTTCTGTGTAGCGGCCATCTTGAAATTGTGTCTTATTGGCGCCAAAACAGAATTGGCAAAAAACAAGGAGCACCCAAATGTAAACTTTTACCGAGGGGTGCATTTAATTATAATAAAAGAGGTTAAGCACATATCATTGAAAGTCTAACCTGTACATTAAATGCTGTATCATAACTGTGATTAATATACATAAGGTGACCAGGTTTTCAAAGTTCAAAATTCAGAATGCTGTATATATATATATATAAATCAAAATAAATAATTGGTAGGAATTTACTGTAGAGTACCCCTTGGTTTCTGTCTATAATGTTGCTGAAACTAACCTTGAGGAAAATTGTGCAAATATCACCAAATGTGTTGTGATAAATTGATATTTTGGCTATTTTTTGTAATAGTAACCCTTTCGTATGGATCGGGGATTTTCAGTTGCTGTGTTTGGTTGCACGTGCTTAATATTTTATGAAAGTGAAACCACTTATGAAAGTGGTGCCTGAAAGGTCATCTGAAAGTTTGCTTAGTGTTATAAATGAGTATATTCTTCCAGATACAACTATTAATTTCTGATTGCTAGAAGGCATACAATTGCTTTTCAGATGAAAGCTTTGGACATCTAACTGTAAATTATAGTGTGCAATTTAAGGATCAAGATACAGGTGCTGACATTAATAAAATAGAAGGAACATGGAGTGCAATTAAACACAGTTTAGCCAGGAGGAAAATGAAGGACAGCTTGCACTATTATTTGGTTGCATATGTGTGGTGTAAGAAGGAACAGGAGGAGCAACATATTTATAGCTTTCTTGAACACTATTATACATATTAATCTGAAAGTCAAACAACAAAAATTTCTGTTATAGTTGCAAATTTTTACAGGACTAGTTTCGATGGTTTTACTGAACCATCAGCCTCAGCTGTCAAAGCGCAAATGAACGAGATAAGATTTAGTGATTAGGTAAGATAAACATGGCTAGTCAGGAGTTAAGCTACTGGCGCTATCTATTAATGAAGCGAGAAGTAAAACATAATTTCCTTAACCCTTTCCAGACAGCAGCCCGATGTCCTAGCCTCTGGCTATGAGACAGGGCGCTGGACTTCCGTGATGCCCCCACAAGAAAGTGTGTCCTTGATTGCTAAGCCTAATTTTGCTGAAAAATTTGGCAAAAATACATTTTTATTCGAATTTCGAATAAAGTTTGGCAAAAATACATTTTTATTCGAATTGAAACCACTTATGAAAGTGGTGCCTGAAAGGTCATCTGAAAGTTTGCTTAGTGTTATAAATGAGTATATTCTTCCAGATACAACTGTTAATTTCTGATTGCTAGAAGGCATACAATTGCTTTTCAGATGAAAGCTTTGGACATCTAACTGTAAATTATAGTGTGCAATTTAAGGATCAAGATACAGGTGCTGACATTAATAAAATAGAAGGAACATGGAGTGCAATTAAACACAGTTTAGCCAGGAGGAAAATAAAGGACACCTTGCACTATTATTTGGTTGCATATGTGTGGTGCAAGAAGGAACAGGAGGAGCAACATATTTATGGCTTTCTTGAACACTATTATACATATTAATCTGAAAGTCAAACAACAAAAATTTCTGTTATAGTTGCAAATTTTTACAGGACTAGTTTCGATGGTTTTACTGAACCATCAGCCTCAGCTGCCAAAGCGCAAATGAACGAGATAAGATTTAGTGATTAGGTAAGATAAACATGGCTAGTCAGGAGTTAAGCTACTGGTGCTATCTATTAATGAAGCAAGAAGTAAAACATAATTTCCTTAACCCTTTCCAGACATATGTCTGGCAGGGTATGAGGCAGCCCGATGTCCTAGCCTCTGGCTATGAGACGGGGCGCTGGACTTCCGTGATGCCCCCACAAGAAAGTGGGTCCTCGATTGCTAAGCCTAATTTTGCTGAAAAGTTTGGCAAAAATACATTTTTATTCGAATTTGCTAAATTTTTTCAAATATTTCAGAAAATGCATTTAATTCTGTAATTCACAAAGCATAAAGATAAATATGTATAAATTTTGCAGCTGTAATGATATATATAGACAATAATAATGTAATCAAAAAGTAATGATATATGTAATCAAAGAGGAATTTTAAAACAAACGTTCAGCCTTTGTTAAACAACAATTAAAATATTTAATGTAAAGCCTACACAGGCACATACACACATACATATATATATTTACAATGAAATTTAAAATTTGTTTTCTGTGTGATATATTCTGAAGCATGGATCCATGTATAGTCCTATATTACAATCTTTGCACTCAAAGTAAGATGTTTTTCCCGAAGCTTGCTTTCTCTGCGTAGCTTGGGGGCAAACAATGCATCTTCTCATTTTTTCTTTGTTCCCATTAAGAATTAAAGATTGAAAATGCCTTTCTGAAAGGTGAAAAGGCATGTAAATATCGCTTTCATTTTGACAACTTAACACAAACCCGAAAAACTTACATTCACACAAAAGAAAGAACACCTTGCACTAGTTATAAAAGGAAGAAACTGAATAAAAACTGGACTTACATCAGATACTGTTCCATCAAAAAGCCTTTCGAAAGAAACAGAAACGCGCGTGTGCAGAACTCTTGTTTATGTTACTGAATCCTGCTATATACCCTTCAGAATCTCAATGAAACAGTCCAAGGTCAAAGTTCAGGCATCATAATTCCCATTTATGTTGGTACCATGGGCATAGGGCGCCATCTGTTAGAATTAAAATATTTACATTTCATTCCATGTGACTGTCATGTGTATGTTACAGCAGTCTAGCCAGGCACTAATTCTGAGATGCACACGTCACACCCGCCATAGGTGAGCTGAATGTTATTGTGACGTATATGACGCACTTGTACAGAAAGGATTAAAGGCTGAAGGCAAAGATGGAGAATTAGGATCATTAACTAGAACAGAAAGATTTTTTTGAATGTGAAACACCTCTAGAAAATCAATTCACCAATGGAAGATGTTTTGTGAATAATTTTGGCTTCAGAAAAATTGAAGGTGTGATTTCAGACCAACAGTGCTGGGCAACAGAGGACTTCTGCGTTTCCTTTTCTCTAACATGTCTCATGTTCCTTAATGAGAAATTTTAAGGCTCTCTTATTTGACCAATGTAAATTAAACTACACTGGCAAGGAATCCTATAAATACCCCAGGAATTCGTATCCGGATTGGGGTCCTTGAGTATGGAACTCCTAATTTTATTGATAGGAGAATAAATGACCCGCAGGTTAAATTTCTGTAAAGTATGTGCAATTTTATAGCTAAATGATGGAAAGAAAGGAATGACAACAGGATTCTTATAATCTCTTAAAGCAAGAGTGTGCCTTTTGGTGTGTTGAGATGAGAATTTTTTAAATGCTTGATTAATAATGTGGGGTGAAAGCCCATGTGAATAGCTACTGCTTTTAAATAATTTAGTTCTTGATAAAAATTGGAGCACTTGAACATGAGCACTAAATTTAACGTGAGCTATGTAAGCTTCATCTAGAACTCACTAATTCATATCCAAAATTCGCTGCCATTGAAGAAAAGTTTTGGTCTAGAACTGAGAATGTGGTTAATTGTCATAAAAACACCCTTGCATTTAAATTCGAAAAACTTCTTTTACAGTTTTCCAATTTAAGCAGTTCAAAAAATCCTCCCATTGTAAATATTAAGCCAATAGTGAATATTTCTAGTGTTAGTTTATCAGATGAACAAGGTAGAAACCTGAAATATAATTTTAACTTCACACAAACCTCAAAACCCTTGATTCCAAGGATTTTGGTCATTATTTGAAAAACTTTTCAAATTCAGTAAAGTTTCAGATACACAGAAAGAAATGATTAGGATTTTATTGCTCATAATGTGAAATTCAACAATAAGCCTTTGAAACCAAATCTAACTGGGAGAGAAAGAGTTGTAATGCATGGAATTCATTCTAACCCTGACATTATCATTTCAAAGGCCAACAAAGGTGGCCAGCTAGTTGTCATGGACAAGAACACTTACATTGATGGTATCACTAAACTCTTAAATGAGGGATCAAATAATTCAATGCCTAAAGACCCTTCACTTTTGGACCTCTCAAAAATAAAAACTGCGATCAAATCTTGACAAATCCTTTCGACAAACTTAAAACAGCTGCTTATCCCATCTGTTGCGAATTGTTCCAGATTATATACGCTTCCCAAAATTCATAAAAGTTGTAGTCCTTTGTGTCTTATTGTATCAAATTTAGGCACTGCCGCATACCCGTTAGCTAAGTATTTAGTTTCTACATTTTCAACTCTATTAGATAATAGCATTTACGCAATAAAAATTTAATAGAGTTTGTAAAAAAAGTTAAAAGCATTTCTCCTAGAAATTTACGCATGGTTTCTTTTGGTGTAAAATCATTATTGACCAATGTTCCACTGGAGAGTGGAGCAAGATGTCTAGAAAACACACTTCTTGAATTTAATTTCTATTGTATCAAAATTGATGAGCTAATTTCCCTCACTCAACTCTGTTTGAAGCAAACATATTTTGTTTTCCAAAATAAGTATTACAAGCAAACTCAGGGATTAGCCATGGGAAGCCCCTTCAGTCCCATCCTGGCTGATATCTACATGCATTATTATGAATCAAAATTACTTGAAACTTTAAATTTCCTGGTATGGTTCCTTTACGTAGACCATACTTAATGCTGTTTGACAGCAATAAAGATGATTTAAACAAAGTTTTTTCAACAATGAATTCCATTGATCCTGCTATTCAGTTCACTTTTTAACTTGAGACATGCAATTCTCTTTTATTCCTCGACATTTTGGTCATACGTAACACATCCAACTTGAGTACTATGATTTACTGTAAATCTTCACTGCTTTGTCTACCACCACATTTCAAATCATGTAATCTGGAATAAACAAAAGTTAGCTTCATTTTATTCCTATGTTTTCCGTGCACAGGTTTGCTCCTTCAAATTGGCTCTTGATCAACAACTAAATTATTTAAAAGCAGTAGCTATTGACTGGGGCTTTTCACACAACATTATTAATCAAGCAGTTAAAAAATTCTCATCTCAACACACCAAAAGGCACACTCTTGTTTAAGGAGATTATAAGAATTTTGTTGTCATTCCTTTCTTTCCATCATTTAGCAATATAATTGAACCTATTTTTACAGAAATTAAAACTTTTGGGTCGTTTAATCTCCTATCAATAAAATTAGGAATTCCATACTCAAGGACCCCATTCCAGATATGAATTCCTGGGGTATTTATAGAATTCCTTGCTAGTGTGATTTAATTTACATTGGTCAAACTAGGAGAGCCTTAAAATTTGTTGTTAAGGAACCTGAAACATATGTTAAAAAAAGGAAACACAGAAATCCTCTGTTGCCCAGCAATGTTGGTCCAAAAATCACAGTTTAAATTTTCCTGAAACCAAAATTATTCAGAAAACATCTTCCATTAGTGAATTGGATTTTCTAGAGGCATTTCACATTCAAAAAAATCTTTCTGTTCTAGTTAATGATCCTAATTCCAATCCATCTCTGCCTTCAGCCTTTAAGGAAATTGTGTTTGAGTTCTTATTTCATTCATAGATGGTGCCATACCTTAACTCCAGACCAGCCATTCTTATCTTATCTAATCACTCGATCTTACTCATTCATTTGTGCTTTGGCAGCTGAGGATGATGGTTCGGTAAAACCATCAAAAATAGACCTGTAAATTATCAAATATAATGCTGATTTTTGTTGTTTGACTTCTAGATTAATATTGTTCAGCATCTTATTATAGCTTAGCTATTATACATATTTATCTGCTATTAACAGGGGATGAACTGAAATTACCAAAAATTTAATTGAACTGCTTACGGGGAAGGTGGGGGAGATTCTGGTAGGAAGTGTGAACATATGCACGTAAAGAAAAGGTATGTTAAAAATTGAGATTTTATTTATTTTTGTCTGTGTGTTAATTTTTGTTAAAAGATTTGTTGTTTAATGTTTTTATGTTAGGAAATAATGTATTTTTGGTTATTTATTACTCTTTGTTTGTGTATTTTTGGTTATTTGTTCGTGTCTGTGCGTTAAAATGGCAGCGAATTTTTTCTGGTTAACATGATAGTTTTAATTTTGTTTTTATCTTCCTGATTTTGTTCAAGTGAAAATAGATAGATGTGTACATGGACAAAGTTAAGGCAGTGCGCAATGCCTAGATTGTGCAATTCTGGTATTTTTTTAAAGTTAAAATAGGTTGATGTGTACATGGATAAAGTTAAGGAAGTGCGCAATGCCTAGTTTGTGCAATTCTGTGATTTTAAGTTAAAATAGGTTGATGTGTACATGGACACCGAGTTTGCATAAGTGTTTGACTTCTTGTTTTGATTTTGTATAGCATGTGAGAGGATTGACACCATCTTGAAATTGGTGCCGATCCTTCATGGAAAAAAGAAACGATTCGCAAAGGGGTACCATAGAGTAAATTTTAACCAAATAATTTTGATTTTATTTTTTTTAATAGTGATATTTAGTGTTTTTAATAAGTGAAAAATAAATCAAAAATGCAGTATTCGTTTTTCAACAAAATAATAAATTGTAAACCTTTTAAATTATTTTGATGAAGTAGCCTTATATTTCTCAAGCATGAGTATTTCTCAGAACATTTTTTTCTTTTTTCATATGCGTATAAAAGTTCGTGCAATTTTCCTCAAAATTTATTTTGCTAATTAATAACACCCTTCAGAGTGTTCACTTTAAGCTGTGTCTTATCACTCGTTCAAAAACTATTCATAATGCTAAATACTCGCTCATTTGCAGCATTAGTACCAGAGAGACAAAAGAAAAACTTTGGCAATTTTAAAACATTTGAACAAGGAATCTGGTTGTTACTGAAATATGCAGTTATTTCCATATACCTCTGAACTGGGCACATCTTATTTCATTCCAATATTTTTTTCTTCCATGATATATTGTTTAAGGTAAACATGTTCCTCATATATATTAATTTCCAATAATTTTAAATTTGGTATCATTTTATTAATAAAGCTTGATTCAAGGAAGGAATTTCATTTAATATGATCCAGCGTTTAAAATTTCTGTGAATAGATCTTGCCCTTTCTCATCTCCCGAAAAACTTTTTTTGTCCATTTCTCCAAATAAGATAAACAATCAATACTTTGCTTTATTTTTGTGCTTCGTGAAAAGGCTTTTCGATGGTATCTACTATTTTGGAGGCCCTCCAATTTCACAAGATGTTGTCTTTAAAATGCTATGAGTACAGACTTCCTGCAGAAGATTTTTCAGTCTCTTACTGTTTTGATGGCCATATTCAGCTGATCATATCATGTCTGTATTTTTACGTTTTTTTTAATACGTACACATGTTTATTGATGGTAGGATCTCATGACTTTAAAAAATAATACTCTGCTTGCTCTCCTGTATAGGGCATGTACCAAATTTTAATAATTTTCAAAATTCAGCAAAAAGTACAGCAATAACAGTTAATTTATGTTCTTGTTCATAGAAACTAAGTCTAGCTTATTGAGAATCTACCAGGTTACAGCAGACAAAACACGGATGTTATGAGTGTGTTGTTATGTCACACTCATAACTGACGTTAAATTGCACTGCTTGGTGATTTTTTCATGGTCGATGGGATAATATGTGGGTACCAAAATTTCTTACTTTTTTTTTTTCTGTTATTCCAATACTTACGCACAGAACAATTTTTGGTGTTGTAAGTGGGATTCAAACCTATGCTCTCTTACAAGAACTGGAGTACTGAGAAGCAGTTAAGACAGCTGGTGGCAGCATTTGCTGCATTCAAAAAAGAGATGAAAGCGGTTCAAGAATCTATTAAAAAAGACATGAAAGTGGGCCAAGAAAAGATGGAAGGGATCATCAAATCAGTTTAAGAAAAGATTGAAACAGGTCGAGAGGCAGTTGAAAGAGAAATTACCTCAATAATAGAAATCAAATTCAGGGATATGGAATTCAGAATATACTCAGTTGAAAATAAAGTTGAAGAAATTGAAGAGTTTCTGCCACTGAACAACAGATCGGAAAAGGAGAGGCAATGAGAGGCGTCTTCTGTCGAACAACAAATCGAAGAGAGAGTTTCTATTGTTGAACAGCAAACTGATTGCAGAGTTTCTGCTGTCGCCAAAGATGCTAACAGTTTAAAGAAATTCATAGTGATAACAGGAAGCAATTCTCATGGTTCTAAATTTTCATTCATGACTTCTTAACCCTAAAGCTCCCCACTTATGATGGAAACACCTCCTGACGAGTTTATAAGACTCATTTCTCTAAAGTGACAAACGCAAATAGATGGGATTGCCAAGCTAAGGCCCGCCGTCTCGTCACTACTGTGAGAGGAGATGCTGTGGATATCATTCAAACTTTTCCTGAAAACTGCAAGCTAAACTTTGAAGCTCCATCTGGTGCATTGGAGCTGAGCTTTGGTGAGAAATGTTTAAAAGACTAAGGCTTCAGTTAAAATCTCGCCAATAGAAGCCCATGGAAACAGTCCAGGAACTCACTGCAGGTGTTGAAAGGTTGTCTTATCTCGCTGTTTCTGACTGCCCATCAGAAACAAGAGAAAACATTTTCCTTCATCGATGGCATCTGAGATACAGAATGCTTTGCAAATGGTGGATGTCAAGAATCTAGAGTGCTTTAGTATAGATCATGAAATTCGAGGTAGCCCGAAAAGCAAGTCATAGAGATCACTATCCAGTCAGAACTGCTCATGTCGAGGAGGCAGTGGATCAACTCACATTTCGTCTAGACGATTTAACCAAGCAAGTGAATGCCTTGATGTGGTACAGGAGTGGAAACAAACCAACCCTAAAGTGCTGGTACTGCAGTGCTGAAGGCCACATATGAAGGATCTGCAAAACACTCCATGGCACGGAAGCTGAGACCACTCCCACCAAGAAAGAGAACTAATTAGTGGCTATCTTGTGACGTGGAGATTGCCGCATATTGAGAAGCCTCATTTTAAATCACTTCAGATATCTGCAGTGAGAGACGTCAGTAATGGATTCTTCATCACGGGGCATATCAGTAGAGTTCCTTTCAATATGACCATTCATACAGGAGCCAATGTTACTATCATCTGAAAAGACTTGGTTCAACAATTAAGGTAAACTGATATGGACGTCATCCTACATTACCTTCCAGACTGTGTCCAGGGATAAAATCAATATTGAGAGAAAATGAAATGTTAATATCATGTTTGGAAGTGCTGCCTACTATCACATGGCATATGTAGCAAATATTACAGATTGCGTACTCGGATTCGACTTTCTATTGAAATGCAATTTTTCCTTGCATTTCAAAAAATAATGAACTGAATTCCGCCTCTGAGGAAATAATGTTGTTCAGAATTAAAGATGAAAGAATTAAATCCGTCCACCAAATATTAGCTCAAGATGATAACACAGTACCAACAAAAACAGAATTGAAGGGCTTGCAGCAAGGAGGCCCCCAGTTCCACATTTTTAAATTTTGGAAAATTAAAAAAAAAATCCAAAAATTCATTTTTTAACTTATATTCTAAGCGTTTGTCGTCATTAAAAGTGCTAGTAAAAATTATTTTTTATGTCTACTCCAATGCAAAGAGCGATTTTTTTTTTAACTAAAAAGATCCCTGGACACAAAATCTACCAAAGCGGAGCTGGCCCCTTCTTGCTGCAAGCCCTTCAATTTTTACTACCTGGATCCATAGCTGAAAATAGAAATTTCTACTACAACATTAAGGGAATATCTTAAGAACCATAACAGCCCGAAAAGAGTACTAATAGCCTCAGCACTGCTTGATCTATCAAGGACTGTCATCCCGGTGAGAGTTGCCAATGTAAATTATAAGGTGAAAGTCATTAAGAAGGGCAAAATGCTTGCAGCATGTACTCCATTAACCTGCGTTAAATGGATCAATAGCCCTTCAGAGTCTGTCATCAGAGAGTCTAACATTCGAGTTATTGCAAAATGCACTTCTAGGCGATGAAGAGAAGAGTGCTTCCAAACCTGTCATTCAAGAATTTCAAGATGTTTTATCCCGCTCATCTTCTTACTTATGTCGAACTAGTTTGGCTCAGCATAGAATTGATATGGGAGATCATCCATCAGTCAAGCTGCACCCAAGATGTCTATTGAATGCTAAACAGGAAGAGGTAAGAAAACGTTTAAAGGACATGCAAGAAAGTGAGGTTATTGAGTCTTCAGCAAGTCCTTGGGCTTCTCCCATCATCTTGGTCTGAAAGAAAGATGATTCAACTAGATATTGCACCACTTTTGACTATCGCCGTTTGAACAAGATTATGAAGAAAGACAGCTATCCTCTTCCTAGAACTGATGATATTCTGGACACTCTTTCAGGTTTTCGACGCTTGAGTTAAAGAGTGGATATTGACAGGTAGAGATACACTCTGATGACCAAGAAAAGATGGCATTTACTACCAGACAAGGACTTTGGAGTTCAAGGTGATGCCATTTGGATTTTGTAAGTGCCGACAGCATTCGAACGCCTTATGGAGATCATGCTGAGAAATCTTTCCAACAAAATCTGTCTGAGATACCTAGATGACATCATCATCAGGAACTGTTTTGTAGAAGATCTTAGAAAGGTGTTTCAGAAACTGAAAGAAGCCAGTCTTAAGTTAACTCCTGGGAAATGTAAACTATTCAGACAAGAAGTGACTTACCTCTGACATGTCATCTCTGCCAAAGGTGTGTGTACAGATCTAGAAAAAGAGTCAGGAATTAAAGATTTGGAGATGCCCAAAAATGCCCATCAACTGAGAAGTTTCCTGGTGCTTTGCACCTACTATAGGAGATTTGTGAAGGACTTTTCTTCCATCGCAGAACTCCTTCACAAGCTGACAGAGAGTAAGCGAAAGTTCTTGTGCACAAAAAAGTGTGAGTATGTATTTAACGAAGTAAAGGAAGCTCTACCATCTGTGACAACCCTGATGTATTCTTAGCCCAGCAAGCCATTTATTTTGGACACGGATGAAGGAATGAGAGTATCAGTGCTGTTTTATGCCAAGAAATAAATGGTCAAGAACGTCTTCTGGCAATCTAGAACAAGCGTCTATCTAAACCGGAGAAAAATTACTGTGTCACCAGGAAAGAGTTGCTTGCCATAGTTAAAGCTGTAAAACATTTCCTTCATTGCCTGTATGGCAGAAAATTCCTACTCCATACAAATCATGCATCATTGGCCTGGCTATTAAATTTCAAGAATCTTGAAGGGCAAATTGCCAAATGGATACAGAGACTCCAGGAATATGACCTCCCTGGCCATCATTGGAAGGGATCATCACATGTAAATGCCAACACCCTGTCTAGAAGATCCTGCCCAGAATGCTGCTGATATTGTTCCAGGGTTGAAGCGAAATATGAGCTGCTTAATCCAGTCATATGTAAAGTTATGAATTCAACATCGCCTGACCCAGACAATGGATTGATGAAGTTAAGAAAGACCAGGTGATACATGGTGACATTAAACCCATAATTAATGAAATCTTCAAACAGGAGACCTATCTGCCAGGACATTCTGATCTATAGTCCCAGAAGAAAAAAATGTTTGGCTCTCTGGGACTCGCTCTGTATTCAAAATGGTGTATTGTACTGGAAGTTCAACTCGGGTGATGGAAAGGCATTCTGATGGCAGCTGATACTTCCAAGATCCCGGATCCCAAAAATTCATAAAGAACTACATTGCAGTCTAACTGGGGGATGCTTTGGAATAATGATTATTTCACATAGAGTGGTAACTGGTTGCTTCTACTGGAGTAATGCAAGGTCAGACACGCAAAAAGGGTGCTAGTCTTGTGACGCCTGTGTTGGCCACTGAGGACCAAAGAAACATAGCCAAGGAAAGCTGCAACATTATAATGTAGGAGTGCCTTTTAAATGCATACTTTTGACATCCTGGGACCTCTGCCACTAAATGCTGATGGCAGCAAATACATCCTCGTTGTCATTGATTACTTCGCAAAGTGTCATGAAGCGTATTCTGTCCCTGATCAAGAGGCTGACACAGTAGCAGAGGTGATGATACAGTATTGGATTTCCAAGTTTAGTGTGCCTCTTCAGTTACGTTCCACTGAAGGAAAGAATTTCATGTTGGCTGCAATTAAAGAACTCTGGAAGCTACTCACCATTGACAAAACCAAGACGACACCTTTACATCCCCAATCAGATACCGTGGTAGAGAAATTTATTCAAACCATCTTTAATAACCTCTCATTGATGATTTCTAGAAACCAACATTACTGGGACAAGAAGTTACCTGTGTTTTTACTGGCCTCTTGCAGTGCTGTCCATGAGACTATCAGCTATTCCCCATTGAGATGCTCTTCCGTTGTGGCCTTCATCTGCCGTGTCATCTCTTGTCTGGTCATCCTGTGGATGCACCTGCCTGCAAAGTACATTAAAAATATCCAGGCACAGTTTAAAGTGATGCACAATTTTTTACGAGAGCGCCAACTTGGTGACAGAGAATATGAAGACCCAATGACACAAAAGCTACAGGGCATTGATTTAATGAAGGTGACAATGTATGGTTATAGAATCCCATTTGATGGAAAGCACTTTTTCATAAACTACAGTGTCTATGGGATGGTCCTTTCAAAGTCCAAACAGGTTGAACGACATCATAGTTTGGATTTGTAGGTCATCAAATTTTAAGCCTAAAGCCATTTATTACGACAGGCTACCCCCTTTCTATGGCCATAGTGCATAGTCCCCACAGTGTATACAGTGTAAGTGGTATACTAAGACCATGGTCTTGTTTGTGTATAAGTTTGCAAATTTATGTATTTATTTATTGTTTTAACATTTAATTTGTTTTATGACATTTATTGAAATTGTTGTTTTCGTATTGCAGTGATTTTCTGTAGTTGTATGCATATCTTCCTGTCTATGGATTGAACTACCAGGGACATGCAGTTGTTGGGAAGGGGGCAGTGTTACGAATTTGGTACATATACAAATAATTTTAGTGAAATTATAGGCAAAATTGTTATATTTTTCTATATAATGTAACATAGGGACAAGTCTGTTTAACATTGAGTAAATGGCTTTCTTGCTAAACTGACGAGAAATCACCAAACTTGGTAACAATTTGCCCACTTTTTGTATAACCGTAATGGGTGTTATAATAGAATAACTGTAATTGATCCTGTATGCAACTGTTACCATATCTGGCCCTCATATGTCTTCCAGTAATTTTGAGCAGTGTAAAGTACTACAGATTTCTCAGTAGCTGGACGAAATATAAAACATTGAGAAAACTTATCATTTTTAAGAAACATTGCTCTATATAAGCAGTTATTTGCTCTGTACTTTCAATCTAAGCCTGTTTTATAGTTTCAGGTTGATCTGCCCTTTACAGGCCATGGAAAACTACACTGGTGAAGAAAATTAAGCACAAACTAAGCACAGGATACAACACTTTTCCCCTAATACCTGGAGAAGTATTGGATAGAAATGAATTAAATTAGGTATGGATATAGTTTATTGTATGACAACAATGGTTATAAAACAACAGTGACAATGGCATTCATTAGCATGAGTTATGACCAAGAGTCGAATGTGGTCCAAAGTTGAGGTTAAAAGAGGGCAATGAAAATGTGACTAGTATGGTGTGTGGTCGCCTCTGACAGACAGCATGCATAATGAGTAGCTATATTATTAACAAGAGAGTTTAAGAGTGCATTTTAAAGTCCACCAGAGCAATTTTTAACTCCTAAATGATTCTGGATGGGTGTTGGTGTATTTCAGTAGCCCTCCCAAGAGCATCCCAGGCATGTTCAATACGATTAAGGTTAGTAGATTTGGCTGGTCAGTCCATTCAATGAATATCCTCGGTTTCCAGATAATCATCAACCAGGTGAGTCCTATGTGGTCATGCATTGTCATATATAAAAATGAACTCGGGGCCAAGAGCACCCCTGAGAAATCACACGCAGAGCTCTAGGACCTCCTGCCTCTACGTCTGGGCATTTACGGATTATCAGAAACGTGAAGCGGTGTGCAGGTCTGTGTCTTGCATGATTCCTGCCCAGACCGTCAACTCCTACACCACCATATTGGTCTCTTTCCATGATGTTGCTAGGATGGTATTGGGTCCCAGGTTGTCTCCACATCAATAATTGCCGAGAATCAGGCTGTAGACTGAATCTGGACTCATCCGTGAAGAGACCATTAGCCCATTGAAGTGTTTCCACTGTTGATGTTGTGTGCACCATTATAAGTACTCTCTTTTGTGGGACGGAGTGAGTAGGATGCAAATAGCATGCTTTCCAGCATATAGTTCTGTCTCACGGAGCCTTCTCGCAACTGTTTTTGTTGAAATTGATGCTCCTGTGGCAGTAGCAAGGTCACTAGACAGTTGTGTGGCTATAGCCGTCCTCTGTCAGTTTACTGAATGTATCAAATACTGGTCGTCATTGGTTATTGTGGGTGTCGGGCAGCATTGTCTTGGTCTTCTGGACACTGCCCTGCTGTTTTTAAACTGATTGCACAAATTGGAGGGGACACTTGGTGTTATATCCAGTTCTGTTGCAACTTGAGCCCTGCTTCAAGCCTATTCATGATTCTCCATCTCAAATCTTCGTCTAAGCAATGATGTGTACTCATTTCACTAAAAAACAGTAAGAACAACATGATTATTCAAGAAATTCAATGAAAATCACTATATTGTGATGCAGAGCAAAATGAGCTGAGCAGCTGGACTTTTATGATTCCTGTTGGCGTAGTGATGCCCACAGGAATACGCAAACTCATCTCAGCGACATCAGCGTCACAGTGAGATTATATGGCAACCATTTGTCCAGGTTTTGTGTGTTATTTTAGGACAAATGTGCGAAAATATTTTCCATTTCTTAATTTTGTCCACTAGTGTAATTTTTTCTTAGATTTTGTAAAAATATAGAATACTTTTGTTCTCAAATTTGTAACTTTTTCTCCGTATGTCTCATATTGGTGCTATTGTATCATATGACATTTTTACTGTAATTATATGGCTGCAGTTAATATATATTTATATTACATATTCATGGTATGCAAATAATTTTTGTAGACACTGTATGCAGCTTACTACAAAGTTAACCTAGTAGGATGTTCAAAACTTACAGATCCAGTTCTTAAAAAACATTACAATACATTTAAGGAAGATGTTCAGTTTAAAATATTGTATTGTAATTAAGTATTAAAAATTCTTTCTCTACTTCAAAGTGCAATAAAAGCAGCACCATTCCCTAGTCATAATATGTACTCTCTGATTTCATTTTTAGAGTCACATTCATATTTCTCCCCCCCCCAACTAACTACCTTCTGTAGTTAATAGGATGGCAGAAATTAAGTTTTTCTGTTTGTTGCAGTTGCTGAAAATGTATGTAATTAAAAAAAATATTGTGTTCAAAATTTATATTAAATATCTCAGATGTAGAAACTTATTATTGGATTCTTTTGTTCTAAAAGTTTTTATAAAATTTTATTAACCAAATATACATTTGAGGTTGCTATTTGTCATCACATTGTATTGATTTTGACGTTCCTTGACTTTTGATGGTTGGCTCTTCAGCATTTTTAAAATGCTTCCTCAATTCATGTATTTAGAAAGATATTGTTAGTTCCATGTTCTAGCAAACCACTCATAGTTAGGTCTTTTGACAAATCAGTAGTTGCCCTTTTAGTCTTTTTTTCTTTCTGTGTCTTCTTTTTTAGGTTGATTATCAGTTTCACCAACTTTCCAGCATTCGAGATTTTCCTTTAGCCGTGAAAACTGTTTTGACCACTTAGAAACAATCATCTTTTGAGCAGAATAGCAGCATGATAGAAAATCAGCAATATTCATACTCCCTAGAATATTTTCCATGCTTGAGGGTCAATCAAATGACGAATTTCTTTAACTTGATTGGTTGTGAAATCTGACCAAATTCCCAGCTCTTTTATTCGCCAAATGTCTGGAGTAGAATCCCAGGGCTGTGGAGTCGGTAGGGAAAATGACTGACTCCTACTCCCTCATATATGTATATGTAAACATATGCACATGTGTTACAGCTTATTTTTTTTAATATAAAAGAAGTAATAGATGCTATAAAAACTGATGGCATAGCAAATTATTTATATTAATTAGCATTTGTTATGAAATGGAAAAACTGGCATTAGCAATTTCTAAGAAACAGTGTAGCTTCGGCAGGCTCTTTGTTAGAGGACCGTAGATCTGATTTGATAAACTTTAGAGCTGAGAAGTTTTTCAACACTAACTTGAGCTGGAGGAAGAGCTGTTACTGTTAGGGCTACTTCTTTTAACTTTTCACGATAGATTTTTATAAGTTCTAAAAGAGGTTTTTAATTCTGAGAACCTCTATATCATCAAATATATACTTCCCCATTGCATTGCTTGATCAATTGAATTGCTTGAGTACTCATATTTCTCTATTTCTTCGAAGGCTGTGTAAAGATCTTGCTTGTATTTTTTAATTTTTATATCTAAAGCTCTATTTTGATTATCTTTTGCCTTAGCCGTTTCAGTATTATCCAAATATGTATTAAAATTTTATTCATCACTGGTAGAGGATGATAGAAACTCACTTGCAATGTTTTTAGTCCGACTGTCCTGATTTCAATACTCCAATTGTTTTGAGAATAATTTCATTCTTAATGAAAGTTGATAGATGGCATTCTTTGCCTTTTTAATTTGTTCGTCATCCAACAAAATTTGGTGTTTTAGATCTACATATATAGAACCTGGCAAGATCTCATTGTCTAGCAAACTAGTTTCTATTTTCTTCATTGAGGAAATGATTTCTTCTGCAGTAAGTCCTCCACCTCCATTTCACAAAGAACAAACATCACATTCTTCCATTATCGCCTCCTGTTAATTCTTCCGATTGTAGTTTTTTTGTGGCTATATACAGTGTAGAAAGAGAAGTTTTCAATTCTGCAGGATTGTTCCACAGTCTTTCTGTTCGTGAAACATTAAGGTTATCTATTTCTGTTAGTGAAACATTAGGATTATCTACATCTTCTAAAAAAAGTTCTTAATTCTAACAACCTCTATATCATCAAATATATACTTCCCCATTGTGTTGCCTGATCAATTTCCTGCTCACTTCCTAAGAATGGCATCAATTTTGGAGTTCTTGCTGCTATTGCTGTTTACCTAAATTTACCAATGAGATTTTTAACTAAATGAATCAATTTAATCAGTAATGCCAAATATCACATCCATCTTCCTCCCTTATGTTTATTTATTAATATGTCAATAAAATAGAAAATAACTATTTATTAATCTATATAGTCCATAACTAAAAATAATAACTCAGTTTTTTATTAAATGTTTTTTCAATTCACTTTAATTTCGTTTCAAATTCAAACTGTCCAACTAAACCTGGAGTTGATGTGTTTTTAGCGACTCTAGTTCCGACTCCTTTTACCCAAATATCTGCCTAACTCCAATTCCGACTCCATAACTCCAACTCCACAAGCCTGGTAGAATCAGAACAAAGTGTCATATTAAGATCTGTTATACCAAGCACTTTGATATTAGAATTCATAAGCCCATCATCAACTACAAGCCATCTACTCCAGTTGTGATATATTCAGGGGTTCGAGAGGAGCAACTTTAAACGTCACTAACAAGAACTGCCTTCACGTCAAAATCAACTATTGATCAAACAAGGCGTCCTGCATATGCCTCATTTCTAGCATCAACAAAAATGTGCAATTCAGAAGGTGAATTAATTGTCATATAATTAGGGCAAGTTACATTTCTTAGTTCGCGTACATCTTTACACAATTTTGAGAATTTATTTACAATATATAGTGGTAATTCGCAATCTCAAGTGACTTTTAACTTCCATAAGTATTGTAACAGTAATTACAGAAGCATTGTTGTTGGAGTCAACAAGACAATAGGACCAAAAAGCTTTCATACTATTAGCAAAATTAATCTTTTGGTAATTTTCATTTCACATGTGTATGGCTCTAAATCAGTACAACATCTTAAGGTGCTATAAGTCCCACATTATCCTTAAACTGATTGTTTCTCCAGAATGCTTGTCAACATTTTTACAAGCAACATTACTTTCAAAGCCATACAAATTGAAACAGCCTCTAGAGATGTTTGGGTTTGCTTTTTCTACAAAATGCATTTGTTCGTTAGTATCATAAACTTTAAATACTTGATTGTTCACATTGAGTGAGTTTATCAGTTTTTGAGTAGATTCATCATATGGTGGAGGGCTATTTTCTAAAAGATGCATTAGAGATGCATTTAATAAATAAATGTTAGAACAAACTCCAAATACAACTCGATAATGTCTGTAAATTTCATCTTTATATGGGGGGATCTAAGAAAATGTGTCTTCGGGTGCAACAGATAATATAAAAAAAAAAAGCCTTTTCGATGTTAGCCGTTATATGGATTGGATACATTCTAAAACTATCAGTAATATTGAATATTATTTCTTTGAGATTAACTCCTTTAAGTAAACAGTTGTTTAAAGAGGGTTTCCTTCCCTGAGAGCTAGAAGTATAAAGAAAAAAGGTGAATTTTTGAAGTTTTACTATCTGATTTAGCTACTGGCCTGTGAGGCAAATAATGACATTCATTATTCACTTCACTTTCCTATGCATGTTAAGTGATACTCCCATCCCTGGAATATCTTTTCATAATCATGAAAAAGTTTACACATTTTAATGTTCATGCCTCTTTCAAGTTAATTCTTTATTACCAGATAAATACATAAAATGGTGTTTCTATGGCAGTTCTAGTCTATATCTCCCATCGAGAAGAATTTTTATTTTGTTATCAAAATCAATTAAATTATCTTTCATCTTAACTGTTTGAGAGAGATCAGCTACTCCTAAAATTCCAACTTCTCACAATGTGCCCAGATGAGTATTCCTAATGTGTACAGACAAAGTCATTAAAATGCTATCACTTGTGCATGGATTCTGTTTTCCAGTTACTGTACATTCAAATTGAGTTTTCATGCTGTTAGACCTGAATCTAGCTCAACTAAGTTTTCTGTCCACAATTTTCCAAAAACGTATCCCCAAGCAAAAAGTTAATCTTGGTTTCTTCACGGAAACAATCCCTTAAATGTATTTTAGTTCATTTTAAATCTTTTAAAATTCTGTAGTCATTAATTATAAATCTGCAAATCTTTTTCTCCAAAAGAACTTTGAAACTTCCGGTATATGAGCTTTTTAAACTACTGACATCAGTTGAAAATGCTTTATGTTCCTTTGGTGTAATTTCCTCTCACCCAAACAGTGTGTGTATTACAGTTTCATTCCTAAGTGGAGGAACACTCAGTAATGTTGTAATTCTTTCATTTATGTAACTACTTTGGCTAGCTGAAGCACACAAAGTGTGAATTTTTCTCTCTTGACCTTGAGCCCAAAAGACTGCGTAAAGAATTTGCAAGTAAGCAGTTTTGCGTCTTTGGCAATCAAAAATGGCAGTTCTCTATTTTATGTACATTCTTTTTTCTTTGTTTTGGTTACATAATGCTAAAATGAGAATTATTACTCAGAGAACAGTTCAATTGATTTTGAACATTACAAAATTTGCTTAAACGATCTACCTTTTGAAACATGCACCTTCATTAATAACTATTGTTTCTCTTTTGTTTTATAACATCTTTCGCTACGGTGGAACTTATCACAAAAAAAAAAAAATACAATGAAGTTATTTATCTTTGTTATTATCAAGGCTTACCTATTCAGAGGCCATCACAAGTTCAGCTTCCTTTGTTTCATCAGGGTGAGAGCTCTTCCTTTTAAAATTAAGGTGAGAACCAAACCTAGCTCTTGCTAATAACACATTTTTTTTTTTTTTTGCCATGAAGTTATGAGAACAGGAAAAGTTATAAAAAATAGGAACTCTTTGAACTTCTTCAAAGTCATTGGTGTACAGTTTTGTTCAGAAATCAATAACTGGCAACTTCCAGTTCTCTGAAACTTGTCAATGAATTGCAGTTTTAAAGTGGAAGTTTCATTTAAATCTGTAACTTCTTTTAGAAGTTCATTTTTAATTTGTTTCAGACTGAGAGTAAATGCTGTTCTCAGTCCCTTCTGTAGTGCTTTTAAAGCATTCAAATTCATCTCCAGTAAGTAATTCAAACTTCAAGGCATCCATCCCATTTGAGGTTCCCATGTTGAGAACGAAAAGCCAAAATTTAATTCAGGGTTTGCATCTATGCAGTGTAGGGTGCTACATGAAGTTCATGAAGGCAAAAAACATGAAAATTCTATATTGGATATTCTCAAAACATGAAAGCACTGTATGAGATAAGGACAGATACAACAGGAACTGTTTTCTCACCTTGCTGTACTTCAACCATGGCAAATGTAACCTTGGCTAACATTCTCACTAAGAATCGCTTCGGAGTGTTAATTATGTGCCGTAGGTTCCGGAAGTCAAATGAGAGTTCACGCTTTGCTGGAAAGAGGCAATTTACTACCAAAGGCCGGAAAGGCCCTGTGTCATTAGGTGATCCTGTCATCAGTCATCTTTCATGCCTTTGTTTCATATTCGCAGAAATAAACGAGATTTACATTGTTTTACAACTCTGGAAATGAAAAATGTTGATTTTTTTTTCTTAATAGGTGAGTTTTTTCATTGCTTACTTTTAAAATTAAGCTCATTAAAAATTTTGGAACTGTATTTTTCAGCGGAAGTATTCTTTTCGTAATTAAAAAAAAAAAAACTGTCAGCAGGTTTCTAACCATTTGAGTGGGATGTTTCCTGATTATAGTTGATTTAACTCCATAAATGCCAGTATTATGCTATACAAGAATTTTTTCAAAATTAATTTTGTTCCCTCCTTCCCCAAATATGTATATAGATTTTATTGCCAAAAATATTTATTATAGTATAATTGTTATAATAAATTAAGTAACTGTGCTAATAATTTTTATAGTATAATTATTATAACTTATTAAGGAATTTCTTTTTTGTGTGTTTGTATTAATGTACATACATTTTAGCTCAAAGATAAAGGTATATAATAATTATTATAAACTTATTATAATTGTATTAAAATTCATTGTAATGATAATATAATAATGAAAATTGTGCAATAAATTGTATTAAACATTGTAATGATAATATAATAATGAAAATTGTGCAATAAAATATAATAATTAAATAATTATAATATCTGTTGTACAATAACTATTTATTACACTTTATCATAAATTTATACATATATATGAAATAATAAAAACAAATTTATCATAAATGCCCAGCAGGACTTTTGATGTCATAGAATGCTGATATGCCGATCCACACTGAATAAGAAATTTGGCAGTGGAGGCAGATTAAATCTTTATTTTCAGTAAACATATTGCAGCCACAAACAACTTGGCACATTATTTGTGCCTATTTCAAGAGGTTTACATTTTTGATAACTTTGCAGCAAGAAGAAAGCAGCAGACAGCAATCCAGCTAGGCCGAAGAGTAATGAGCAAGTGCAATTGTTCAGGGTGAAATCTTAATTCAGACTGAGTTAGTTTGGGTTTACAATGCATTTTGATTGTCTAGTTAATATTCTGTAAAACTACTGTTGGCTGCTTGAGTTTTAGTTTCATTTACATCATCAGAATTAAGAGTCATATGACATGGATTAATCTAGAAATGTCACAGTGCAGAGAGAGATTACTATTTTTAGAATTGAGAAGGGGAATTTATGTTGCTAATTTAATCTTTTACATATTTTTTACTTTCCTTACATATATATTTAGCAAAACTGAGTTTTGTTCATGAAACCAGCTTTGTTCATGAATAAATCAATCTGCATGGCACATCTGTGTTTGGGCTGATGGTTGCAGCTGTCACAGTTAAACTATGAACTAGAAACTAAATCTAAGTTTTTATTCATTCTAGAAGCGGACATCGCTTGCACAATGTCAACACTACTCTACATCAGCTTCAATTGAGTTCTGTTTACAACTGATTTATTGTATTGAAGTTTTGTACCCAGATTTCCAATACTGTCCGGTGGCATTGCAGAATAAACTGGTGCAAAATAAATATTTTGCAATATGTAATCACAATATTTAAATTAAAAGCCCAATATGTCAAAAACATGGCATCCCTTTTTTCAGAATGGTCTGGTTAATAACGACTGTGGCCATATCGTACAGTTTTATGCATCTTACAAAGGATCCTCAGACCGTAAATAAGATTGTTGGTTATCATTTGTGGTAACAGTTCTAATTTTTCTAAAAGATTAGATTTTAATACATGTAGGGTCCTGAGGTATGTTTACATCATTTAGTGGCTCTTTCTAGAGCATCTAAGATATGCTGGTATGGAATTTAGGTTTGGCAACATCACTAGTAAATACTCTATTCTTACAAAAATCTTCAACTATTTGAGCTCTGAATCAACTTATGTTATCATCCATAAAGTCCTCTCATGCATCAGCCCACTAGTGGCTAAGCAGGGAAGTCACTGAATACTGATAGTTCGGTCTGGGTTTAAATACTGGTGAACGGGGTTTTCTTGGATTTCCACATGTGCAGCATGTATACGAGCCAGTTTCTCTTAGAAAGCCCTCTGTGAAGGCATCCTTCCCCTTAGTCCTTGTATGCTTTGTCATAATTAAACAAATAAACAATCAAACCTCTCACACATCTTTCTTGAAAAAATTCACATATAGCTCAAGAACCTTTTCTCTAAGCACTGTGCACTCAGAATGCCCTCATCAGACATGTAGAAATATGCAGCCATCCAATGTGCTGTCTATACAAGGATTTCTTTTCCTTGAAAATATCTGATTTCTCTTCTGAAAGAGGTATATTTCTCAGATGTTCTTATCTTGAAATGCATTTTTATTATGGTCAGACTGACCTATAATTACTTTTTTTTTGTTAGCTAAAAATTTCCTTTTTTTTTAAATGCCTTATTCATTCTTCTTCTTTAATAGGCTTTGTATAACACATTTTTCATCCAGAATGGATAATAATGAATAATCTAGTCTTTAAATTTTAGTCTTTAAATAATGAATAATCGAGTCTTTAAATTCCATACTGGTATATGGCTCTGATTAACTTAATAATTTGATTGTCATTTTAAAAGTTTTTTACCATGTTGGAGAGATGGTAGTGGTCTCACGGAAGAGTATATAGTCCCAATCTGACTGTGCCAGGACGATACCTGTCTGCACAAAAGACAGGCTTTCTTCTGAAATCTATTGTACTGGACCTGTATGTATAATTTGCCTGAAATTAGTTATTCCAGATACAGCAGTGAGGTCTGAGAGAGCATTTTAGGCATCATACTTTAAAGCCACATATCACTTCTCTGCAGTTGTCATAATTCTGAAATAACCTTGGCCTGGCTTGTTGTTGATGGAATCCATAGTTCATAATTGGTGTCAAAGCCTGTGTGTGACAATTGAGAGTGCTCATAAACATCAAATGACTGCTGTTTGAGACCAAAGCCTTGTGATTGCTCTCTATCTCAGTTCATCTTCTAAATGTTTGGGGGAACACATTTTAACTGAAATTATTGAGCCCTGTGATTTTTTTTAATAGAAGAATGGCCACGTGTTTGAAAACTAATCACCTTCATGTTTTAAGAAACATTTCTTTATTAACATTTTAAACACAACTAGATGCTTACTTAAAATCTGGATGGTCACTAGATGCTTACTTAATCTAGTGGTCAAGATCACTAGATTTATCACTTCCCAGATTGTATATAATACTAATTTTTCAAGTATTAGTGGTTTAGTAGTATAATTTTAGACACAAACATAATTCTTTTAAGTAAAAATTAATTTAATAGTTTTTATTTCTGTGTAATTTATTTTTGAAAATATTTTAAGTTTCTAGAATTTTTGAGTATCATAAATATTAATTCCTTATTATTTTGGCAGGTGGTGGTCAGTTAGCATGTTCCAGTTCTGCAAAATGCATTCCAAATTTCGATTTTATCTCATTCTTGTAGCAAGCAGTGGAATAATATTCCTTATTTTGTATAAAACATTAGCTACTGAAGACCATGATTCTGAATCTCACGCAAATTTTGTCCATGTAGATCCTGATGGCTCATACAAGAAACTGCCTTCTCGAACTGGCCCTTTGGTAAATATAAATGATCTGCTTCCTGTAACACAATCTTTGAAGCATTTGGAAAGGCAGCGACTGAAGGAAGCTCAAGTTCACGCTAGTATTCATCGAAACTCTGCATCTAAATCTGGTTCATCAAAGCAATTCAATACACTTGATGAGATGAGTAGGGATGATGTTGAAATAGATCACCCTGCACGCTCAGTAAATGAACGTGTGAGCAAAGGTATAAAAACACCTAAACCAGAAGAATTAATAAACATAGACAAAAAGTTTGTCCATTTAGATCTTAAAGGGGCTCCTCCTATTATAAATTATTATAAAAAATTGTTTCCCCTACTTCGTACACTTGGTGCAACTGGCATTCTTATTGAGTATGAAGATATGTTCCCATTTCATGGCCCTTTGGAACAGCTTTCTGCTCGTAATGCATATACAAAAAATGAACTCACTGAGATACTGTATCTTGCAAAGATGAATGACTTAGAGGTCATGCCTTTAGTACAAACTTTTGGGCACATGGAATTTGTGTTGAAACTTCAAACTTACCAGGATCTTCGTGAGGTACCCGCATATCCACAAGTGATTTGCCCTTCGAACAATGGAACTCAGATGCTTCTTCAACAAATCATTGATCAAATAGTAGCATTACATCCACAAATAAAGTGGTTGCATATCGGATCAGATGAAGTGTATTACATAGGAGAATGTAATTTGTGCCAGAAAAAAATGAGAAAACATTTTATGGATAAAGAAGATCTTTTCATTTATCATGTTAAAAGTGTTGCCAAGTATATAAAAGAAAAGTATAAAATACAGCCTATAATGTGGGATGATATGTTTCGTATGGTTCCTGATGAAACAATAAAAAAATCTGAAATATGGAAGTATGTTGAAATAATGGCTTGGCAGTATGGACCATATGTTGAAAACAAAATTCAGCCTGATGCTTGGATAAAGTATGGAAAATATTTCTCTGGTGTGTGGGTGGCTAGTGCTTATAAAGGGGCCACTGGAGCTAATCAGTATTTAACAAATATTTCATATCACCTGGAAAATCATATTTCTTGGCTTAATGTTTTATCTAAATATCAAAATGAAGTTTTTTTCCATGGTTTTGTATTAACTGGTTGGCAGCGCTATGACCATTTTGCTGTTTTGTGTGAACTTTTACCTGTAGCAATTCCATCTCTTGCTATCAATTTGTTGTATCTTGAGAAACAAGTTGTGGATAATAATCTTTTTCAAAAGGCCAGAGACATCTTGATGTGTGACTCAAGATTAACACTTTATACCAATTTCAGTACGGAAGAAGCATTATGTAATTATCCAGGAAGTAATGTTTTTAAAGGTGCTCAAAGACTTGCTCATTTGAACTTCATGCTGCAGAACTTTCTATCAAATAGCCACTTTGTTGGCTGGATGAGTGAATACAATGTCCAGATGTTATTTTCAAGCCCTGCTCATGTTGAACTTGGTACTCAAAACCTGGAAGCGCTTTCCACAAATGCTACTTTGTTACATACATTTATACAAAACACGATGCCTGAAGTTTATGATAAGCACACAATTGATGAATGGCTAATGACATATGTGAAACCTTTAATGGTTTTAATTGAGAGAATTCGAACTAATGCAAATAACTTATTAAAATTCCGATCATGGCCACGTCGACCCCTTAGTAAGTAATTAAATGTGTGTATATCCTTTTACCTGGGACTTAAGCATGTAAATCTTTTTTGTGAGAGATGTTCCAATGAAAACTTTATCCTGTTCATTTCATTTTTAGGTTTACTTACCTAGAAATGTATATTTTTAGATGTTGTTTGGGATAGGCTGTTCATAGTGAAATTTCTTAAAATGTGATATATTTTGTTTTTTTAGATATAAAAGAGGTTCTTTTTTCCAGTGTTTTTGCTTGAAACTGTGCACATACACATATGTATGCTTGTGTGTGCGATATATATATAAATTACGTGTATGACATCTGTTGTTACATTGTTTTGTAAATATTAGGATTTTATTTTGATTTTTAAAGAATCTTAAAGCATTTTAAAAATGCTGTATTTTTTTGTTTTTAATATATTTGAGATAAGTTTTTCCCATTGAAAATTTTATGTTACGTAACTGAATTATCCGATTCATATATGAAAGGAATTTTTAAAATGAATCAGTTTAGCAGATCTGATGAAAAAACTATCATTGTTTGAATAGCGGTTGCAGTATAGAAGGTATATAATTAATTCTTATGTTTGGACAAATTGTTTTCTATAGTTTATGCTGGAGGGAAAACTTAATTTTAAGAGGCTAGTCTGCATTCAAGAAAAGTTAATTATTTAAGTAAATTTATTGCATATTCATTTATCTGAGATACTGTTATGTTATAAACATGCTGCTGTCTTTCACATGTTTTATATGTTGTAGCTGTTGAATGTCTTCCTTCCAATACTAACAGACCAATTAGAAGGTCACTTCTTGATTTGAATAATAAGAATTGATTTGAATTCCTTAGAATTAGGTGGTCACTTCTTTATTTGAATAATAAGAAATAGTGTTAGACATGTTAGTTATTTTTGAAAAATAAGTTCGAAACTGCATTATTGTGTATTTTCAGACATATTTAAAATAATTCAAATTTTTCCACAAGATTTTTCTAATCTCTTTCTGATGAACTTAATGTTTAAAAAGCAGAGAGTTTTATTTTAGTTGTGAGGTGACTTCTGTCAATCCATTTTATTATTTATCATAAAAAGTTTAGGATATGATTATTTAAGGCATAAAACTTTGACGTGCAAAATCATTAATATTCCGAAAACTGTACAGATTTACCTAGAATGTTTTTGTGAAATGCTTAATTATTTAATGATTCATATATTAACTTTTATGAAATATCAAAAAAGGATTTCCACTCCTGAAATAATTTTTAAAGTCAGGGAGATGAAATAATAATGGAAGATCAGGCAAAATTGGAATCCTTCCAAAATTGAGGACAGACTGTACAGATAATTCTTCCAGATAATGAACATGTTTCAAATAGTTATCATTGAATAAAAACTAACCCTTTTAAACAGAAAGCAAATGAGAAAAAATATTATTTGTAGAATAGCATATAATGAAATAGCTGGAGGAGGGTAGAAGCAGGAGATGTACACTTTCTTCCATTCTACACGTTTATACAGTCTGACACGTTTATACAGAGTAGCACCGATACCGACACATGAGTTGGCTGAGTCAAAGAAAGTCTATGTAAAGAAGGATAGATGTAATGTAATCCAGTTTGTCTTCTATGCCTCTAGAAAGAAGAGGGACAATTCGCCAAAGGATTTGGCGACGGAACCTGTTGGCGAGAATTTCCCCTTTTGTGGTGTACCTGGCCGAGATTTTCCACCTCCGCCACGTGTACAGGAAATCGAGGAATACAGGTTAAGATGAACTGTTCTTTGACTTTTCGCGATAATTTAAACTCAAATTTTCGTGCTTTTTTGCTTTTGAACTTGTATTATCCATATCGCAGTTTGATGTCTGATTTTATATCTGTCAATATGTAGGAAAAAGAAAATGGAGTCACACAACTTTAAATTCTTGATAAATGTGACCGTCGAACCTGTTCGAACTTTGACATCAGCTTCGAGCTTTGGCCCTTTTTGGCGACAGATATTTCATGCATGCGCATTTTTGTCCCTTTTCGTTCGGAGGGAGCCACTCCTGCTGCTGCGAAGCTTTCCTTCTTAACAATACATATTCTTTGGCTGAGTGTCGGGTGTCATACGTTGAACGAGTAGTACGTTGTACTATGTGCTACTCCCCACTTCTCCGCACCGAGGGCGGAGCGAGTTTCATTTACTTTTTGACTGGAATAGTGGGGTGTCGGAAAGAAACCATCCCAGTTCTCTCTTTTGAACTATATTTTTGTTGGCAAAAATTTAGTTAAACCTGATAAAATAATTATGGCAGATGTAGAAAAAGTTATGTGTGTCGACCTTTATCCGTGCTAAAAATAGCATTCAGTATTGAAAGTTATCCTGTGTACTTCACGTATAAGACACGGGTAACTTTTTTGAGACCGAATTTAGGAAAAAAGTGTGTCTTATATGCCGTCAAATACGGTATATATTCTAAGTATTTCACAGTATTTTATTACTGATAGACTTGTTAACAACAAACTGAATATTCTCATTGTGAATATTTGTTACAAAAAAAATATAATTTTACACTTATACTCAGAAAATATCAGATGAATTTTTTTTAACTAGGGTTATGATTTCTCATTTTTCAGGCTTAGCTGAATAATGCTGTGTTATATAACAAAAATTTTCCTTATTTTTGTGCTGAAGAAAAGCAATATTTTATTCATAAACATGGTCTTTGATTTACTTAATTATAATAAAATAAATATCTGTATTTTAATTGTAATAAATGATTTGTTTAAGTCGAAGAATAAAGTGTCAGTGTTCTAAATAACTGTTGAAATAGATAATGAGCTTAAAGTAAAAAAGAATCTTTTTACTCATATTTTTATCAGTGAGCATTTACTAATGCATATGTATTTCCCTGGGTGGCATGACTGTCTCTATTTGGTCATGAGTTTTTTAGTCTTTAGGTATATATTAGTTTATAATTTAAAATATTTTGCTTTCTTACTTCTTTTAATAATGTAAATATCATCCTAATGAATAGAACTTTATGAAAACTGACACTAAAATAAGTAATTATATAAATTTAAGTATTAAATATGGGTTGAATACAGGCCTTCATAATCAAATTAAAAAAAAATGCTACTCAGGGGATTAAAAGGTGTGAGGTGCTCTTCCATTTTTTATGTAAATGAAAATTTTGTCAATCAAATTTTGCATGAAAACTAGTTTAGTGACACATGAATGAGTAATATGTTAAAACTGTTTTATAAAACTATTAGTATGGTATGAAATAAACTTGCTTTAAGCCTTTTTTTTAATTGCCAACTTTAATAAAAGGCTATAAAATTTTGGCAGTTTTTATAGTTATTGTGTATCTTTTTTGATAATCATTTTTAAATTTTTGCAAACAACTAAAATTTTCTTACTATCTAAAATTTCTAGGTTCATGGATAAAATTATGTTCCTTATACATTCGTTGATTAAGAATAAATGTATTAACAGAACACTGTGGAGAAACAAACTTCTTTCAATAAATTTATTAACAAGAGAACTCCTGTTCAAACAAATGAGTTTCTTTTTAAAAAAAATTTAATATTTATTTTTTATTTCAAACTCTTTTTTACTGCTACCACTTGAGCAAAAAGAAAATCGCAACGTGAAGAGTGTGACAGAAGTGTTTCAGTATTGCAAATGAGATCACCACACCCTTTTTCTGGTGAAAGCATTATACCTCATAGTTTTTCAGATGTGCAGAATATCTCATTCTTCAACCAGTTCTTGTGTTTCTAGGGTCATTGTCTTTGAAAGGATCATTGCTACTAGGAAGTGGTTGGTTGTAAGATTTTGGTTATCGGTTTCACATATCTGAAAATTTGTTGTTACTTCATTTTTGAGCTTGAAACAGGGTTTCAGTCTATCTATCGATATTCTTTGAATTTTTCTTGAAACTCTAACAAATTTTCTTGAAATGAAGCTTAATTAAATTTGTAGCAAGATCGTTGGTTGAAAAGAAAATTAAATTATGTTATTAAAGATAAATATATGTGAACAATTTGCTAAGGTCTTGTTTATCAAAACTTGTTTTTTTTTCCATGCCTGGTTGTTGGAATTGGTTTTAAAATTTGGATGTGTCTGAATGCTTAGCAGTTCGGAATTTACTGAAGAATTCTGTAAGAAAACTGATTAGTGTGCCGTTCACAAGTTCAGCAGAGCAACAAAATAAATCTTCTTTAATGGCAGATCGAGTGCAAGGAAAAACTAAAGGTCAAACATCAGTCCAAGAATTTGATGTTTGAAGATGGGATTTCAGGTTGTGTTTCAAAGTTTGATGTTATTTCAAAGTTCGATTAATCTATTAGATAGTGAGTTATAAACTGTGGTGGTGTTGGCTTTGAGAGCTAGGCATTTGTTCAATGGTTTGCTGGAGTAGCAACAGTTTCAGTTCCAATTCTGGATAATGTGTCTGCTATGATGTTTTCTTCTCTAGAAATATACATATGTTTATAGTGAATTCAGCAATGTAGTTCAGTTGGTGGACTTGTCTTGAAGATGCTGTATCTAAATTCTGCTAGAAGGCAGATGTGATATGTTTATGATCAGTGAAGATAGTAAACGATCGTCCTTCCAGAATGCGTTTAAAAGGCCTTATAGCTAGGTAGATTGCAAGTAATTCTCTTATCTTAAGTACTATAGTTTCTCCATCGATGATAGGGATTGAGAGAAAAAAAATTAGTGTTTTTTTCACTATTATATGGTTGATGGATCACGTCACCACCGGCATAGTCAAATAGGTTTATTGTTAGGGTGATGCTTGTTATGGAAAGTAGCATTAGTTGTCAATTAGGTGGTAGTGTCAATTAATTTTGTATTTTTACTGGTGGCTAATAAGTTAAAATATGAAAGAAAGTCTATTCCAAAGATAGGTTTATTGGTATCTACAATTATAAAAGACCAGCTGAAAATTCAGCATAGCTCGAAATCTATTTTGAACAATTATTGACCAATGGTTTTGATTATTGTACCATTAGCTTTAAACAGCTTAAACTTAGATACAGATCTTCTTTCCGATGACAATGGTAGGACAACCGATATTTCTGCTCCAGTATCAATTAAAAAATCCATTTTATGTTGTCACAAATAGATAAACAACTCAGCTCAACCTCCTTGACTTTTGATTGCCATCAAAAGCTGGGGATTCAGTTTTCTTGTTTTGAACCCTGATATTTGCATGATTGTGTGCAGTTGTAAGCTCTCTCACCAAAACTTTGGTGAAAATGACTGTTATTTGGGTCACTGTTATTTATGCAACCATTTCTTGAATTCGATCTTTATCTTCATCTTTGTAGACTGGAATTTCTATGTCTATGCATTTCTACTATCTGCAGTGCTAAGTTTCTTGGAAATCTGGGGCAATATTGTTAGATTGTGGAGAAACAATGCATGCTACCCGAGTCGGAATGGGATTTAATTCCAATATCTTGTCAGCCATTGTCGATAATTTGAACAAATCATCATTGCTTATAGATAAAATTTTTTGTGTATTAAATGGTAATCTTTGATTCTGCAAGGTTTTCAAAAATTCATCTGACAACTGAGCAGTTGCCAAGTTGTGCATTTCACAGAGAAGGTTGGATGATTTCCTGTCACCTAATTCCAATTCAGTCAGAAGTTTCTGAATTTTCTGTGATTCAGAATTAATAAAATTTTCAATAAGTCTCTTTTTAATGGCCAGATATTTGTTGTTGGTGGGTTGCTGAAGATATCACCCACTTGTGGCAATGTCTCTGCTTCGATTGAACTGACTAAATAGTCATATTTTGTTATTTCAGCTGTAATTTCAGTGTTGCAGAACTGCGCTTAGATCTGAAGAGGCCGTATTTTGGGGTCAGATTTCTAAAATGGAGAAATTTTTGCACTTACCCTGGTAATTGTTAATCTTTCCGATGCTGTTTCACCATTCTTGTGTGCAGACATTTACTTGCAATTAATCAATCATGAACATGATCTCCAATTTATACATTCATTCTTTAAGGACAAATGTACTGAAGAGGAACAAACTTTTTAAAATAAATTTATTAACAAGAGACAGGATTAAAACAAAAACGAGTTTCTTTTTGAAAACACATTCTAATGTTTATTTTTATTCCAAACTCTTTTTAATTGTTGCCACTTGAGCAAAAAGAATATCGCAACACAAAGAATTTGACAAAAGGTATTTTGGTATTTCAAACAATGCCACTACATTCCTTATCATATTTTTGTATCCAATTGCAAATCTGAGTATGTGATGAGATTTGTATTTTTAATGTATGTTAATCATTTTGTAGTTTTTATCTTGAATTTTTTCAGAAAAATTTCACCGAATGTAATTAATTATTCAGTCAATCAGTGAGTGTTAAATGAATGCAAACTTGTGTATCTGTTAATGTAAATTTGCAAAGAATTGTTTTAGAAGATAAAATCAACTAAGATGGAGAATTTGCTTAAATTTATATTTTATTAAAAGATTATGTGAATAGTGCATATCTTGATATATGAATAATGCTTATTTTTTATGATTTTATCATGCAGTTTAGGTGGGATAGTAGTATCTGCTTTATTAAGATTACAGTAGATTTCAGAATTTTATTCTGTATCATGATTAACAACAAATAAAATTATTTTAGCATCATTTTAACATTAATTTAGCTTCAGTGTGATTGGAAACTAGCTCAAGTCTTTTATGGTTATTTAGTCTGTGATCTAGCTTGAGGTTTGAAACTGGATTCACAAAAAATGAATTTAAATAATAATTTTTTCCTCTTATTGAGTGTAACTTTGCAGTTTCTTTAATGCATTTCTGTGATTCCTTTAATGACCCACATTTTTATTCCAGTAACAGCGAGAAAAAGACTTGTACTATTTATTAAAATCTGGTACAATATTTAACGATTCTTAATTAATCCCTAAAATTAAACCTTTCAAAATGAGCAGTGTTTTCACATCTGATTGAAAAGTCCCAATCATAAGTCATAAATGTTAATATCTACAAAGTGTCTCTTCAAAGGACTTTTTTTAACCTAATTTTGCAATGTTCAATTTAAAATTTATTACTGCAGATTAGTGGAAAAAATTTTTGTGTATTAAATGCAAAGTGCGTGTATCATTTATGTTGAGATTTTTCAAGTCATTCTTGTAGATATAGTAATTATTATTTAATAATATGTGTTTTGTGTGTTCATATCCTTTTATTAGGCAGGGTGTGAATATTTTTTTTTTGCCTTTTTAATACTTTGTGCTGAAAATATTTTAATAACATTTTTGAAAACTTCTCGCATTTTTAAATGATTTTATATTATTTGTCATGTTCTGTATTAAACCCTTAGTATAGGAATAAAATTTGAAGTTGATATGCTTAAAATTTGTAGGAACAAAATTTTACATTGTGGGGGGAGGACCCGAAGTACATATTTATCCAAGTATATAATTGCACAGTTAATAGTCAGAAACTATTTTGTATTTACTGCAGTTTCATGACGTTTGGGACACATCAAAATTTGTTCTGAAATTAATAATAAATGATGCGTATCAGACATCATTATGTGTCAGAGGGTTAAATTCTAGTCTGCTTACTGAGTGAATGGAAATGTGATAACATGTTATGTATCTTTAAATAAGAATAAAATTAGAAACTAATTTATTTATTTTATACTTCACATTAAGAATGTGTTTTGTGATGTATTGTGCTATGATATTATTGTTATATGTGGAATTTACATCTTCAGTCTGAACATGGTCAGTTAAATAAAGTATGTAGATGTTTATGTATTACTCATATTTCACGGAAAATATCTAAGAGCAATTGAATAAGCATTTTCTCATTATTTCCAGTCCATTATCTTTTGTAATCTGTGATAATGTCATAAATAAAGATTATCTTTTTAAGTTTTATTATATTTTATTAATATTTGTTTGCAGTGATTAGAGGTTTTCTGTGATTTTTTTTTATTTTATTGTAACAATGGATTCTGAATGTATCTGAATTAGTTAATAAAATTAATAGATGCTAAAATTCTCGTATGTTATTGAGCTGCAAGTAATCTTTTAAAAGTCATGCATCATATTTATTTTCTAATTTATGTGCATGTGTAATATGAATAAGAAGTGCAGTAGTGTAGCAAATATACTTTCAGTTAAAAATTCTTGTAGATTATGATGAAGTTCATTAGAAACAAGTTTCATTTATTTTTTGCAATTTAAATTTGAATAAAATTACTAGTGGCTGTGATATTTTAACTTTAGGTCTTTAATTCTTCTTGTTAAGAAATGTAGTGTTATTTTAATTATGCCATACCTTTTATGAATGAACTGTAAATAAAAATTGTTTAAAGATTTATGTTGAATTTTGTTAATTTTTTAAAATAGTTTTTTGGAGGAACAGAGGTAGACAGTTGTTTGCTATGTAATGCATAATTTAAAAATTTTTATTTTTGAAATTAAGGTTTTTAATATTTTATGTAAAAGTTGATACTGTTTGTTTTAGTCATTTGATGCTATTATCTTGAAAATTATTACAAGAGCATTAAAATTGTGAAATAAGTTATTTCTAATAATATTATTTTTATTTGCAGTTATTTGTTTTCACAAAGCTTCTACAAACAAGCAGTAGATGGAGCTGTTTGTGTTCGGTAATCGGTGTTTTATTTTATATTAGCATTTATCTTAATTGATTATCTCAGTCAAAATCTGTAGAAACTGAAAACTCAATGCCATGACTTATGGCTTCCTAAGGTAAGAGGATGTTCTTTCAGTCATTAATAGTTAGTTTCTGGTGTCTCATTTTTAAAGTACGGTAATATTTCCTAAAAGGGACAACTCTATTTAATAGAGATGTAATCAAATGTGTCACACACAGCTGTAATTAAATGTAATTTTCTCTCATTATACACACACGCACACGTATGTCATTTTTTAAGAGTAGAGAAGACATTGGAGCTTTTAACAGCATCCAATGTCCGTCATGGCTGTGGTTAAGGCATGCAGATGAAAATAACGACTTTAATTTCGATAATCACCAACCTTTATTCTCCCATGGTGTTAATTAAGTTGGCAGACACTTATTCAGTCAGAATTAAATATGATAAATTTCTGTGTACATTGGATTTTTTTAAAAGAAATGTCACAGTCGTCTTAAAGAAGCGAAGCAGGGAGATATTACCAATGTAGAAGTTGGCAGAAGAATGACGTAATTAACTTGCCAGCGGTATTTATACTAAATCTGATGTACAAGAACAGCAAATCTATGACTGATTAATTTTAGCTGCCCTTTTCAAGTAGCGTTACATAACGATAGAAAGATCTGGAATTTGGGAGAACAGATGAATTTAGGGGAAGAGCACCAAATTTAGAATGTTAATTTTGAGGTTGTCAATTATTTTTTAAAGCAGTTATCGTATTTTGTTATATCTTACATATATATACAGGATGTTTTAAGCTCAGCAGTTACAAACTTTCAGGAGAGATAAAGTACACCTAGATGATAGAAAATCACATACCAGTGCATGGTCACAAATGTTTTCTTGGCGTGGTAGTGACGAAACAAAACACAAGAAAGGAAGGACATGAACAGGGCTAGAAAACTTGATTTCGTTAGTGTACAAGGTAGATGGAACGTCGGATCACATAGCATGTGCGTGGTAGTTGAGGCTCAAAGAATTTGAATTGGGAGAAGTAAAGCTTCAACGACACAGCAACGCCGCGGAAAAAAATTAAGTCGAAAATGTGTAAGGCGTCGACAAACCATACAGGCGTAATGATAGGCCTTGAAATTCATCTATGAATGTCACCCCAAACCACCAGTAACATCTAAGAACTTGTTACAGCGCTATAGTGATTGATTTAAAAACGTGAATTCTCTGTATAATTTATTCTTATTTCTTCGATGTTAGAAATATGTTTAAGTTGGCAGCTTTAATTTTCTTTAAAAATCCAATTCATGACATGAGCGGGTAATAAAAAATCGCATGCAATGAACAACTGACTTGGAAACTCTCATTGGAGCATTTTATTTTAAATGTTTAAGCCAGACTGTTGATGAAATCAGGAGCATTTGAAAGTATCTCAGTATGAAGTTTTCTTATGCAGTGAAAATTGTCTGCCTTATTTTAAGAACAGATGGCTACCGAAAATTTCTAAAAACCGAACCTCAATTTTTAGCATAATAATAATGCTAGCCACAAAATGGACGATCCTAAAACCCTCCTCCCAAAAAAGAAAGTAACATCTAACAGAAGCAATTCCATATTTACTCTTATATTAAAACCTAAATCTAACTCCGAAACATATAAAACACTAACTTCTATAAAGAGCTCGAAAACATCTTCGGAAGCACTAAATTATGCTAATTAATATTTTTTTATTAAAAACAACTTGCTGTAATTCTGTCAATCCCTTAGTTTGCTTGCGGTTTCGATGCTCTGCTAGCCGAGAGGTAAGAATCGAATCCTTCACCTAAAACCGAGCAGTCGAGGACGCGGTCAGTAAGCGCACCTGTTCTCGCTACTTTCCGTGGCTTTTTTAAAATTTTTTAATGATAATAAATGTTACATCTGTTTCGGGTAATTATTAAGTGGACTGTAACTCTAAATTAAACTAACTAATTAACATACTAAACTATAATATTTCATCATCTTTATTTTACTCGTTTGTAGAAGACACTCTGGCAACCACACTCACTACGCTTCTCCATTGAAGACTCCTCCAAGGTAATAACATTCTTTCGTAATTAGTAGCGATGGCAGCGCCTCTCACTTCAAAGGGATTTAACACTCCCCCGGCTTGAAATTACAAAATTTCAAGAAATTATACAAACATTCCTAAAGCAAAATTAATATATTATAAACAACATAATACTATGAGTATAATTACTGCTATTACAATATTAGAACAACCACAATTTTTCTTTTTACATATGCAATAATATAAGTTCAGTTTTCTATAGGAAGCACAGCGATCTTTGTGATCGCTCTTTTTAATTCTGATTTTGTTTTGATTTTAACAGTTCTTACTTTATTGTCAGATCCATGATAGACTTTATAACTCGACCTAAAATCCATTTGCAGATTGGCAGATAGTCCTCTTTGACCAGTACCATACTACCAACAGAAATATTGTCTTTCTCTATCATCCACTTGTTTCTCTGCTGCAGAGTTCCCAAGTAGTCATTCGACTATTTCTTCCAAATAATCTGAACTACTTTTGTTGTTCTCTGCCACCGGCTTAACCGATTTTCATTCACATCTATTATCATTGGCTCCGGAATCGCACGTATCGATCTCCCTATTAAAAAATGACCTGGGGTCAAAACTTCATAACACTCAGAATCATTGGGAATGGGTGTAAGAGGTCTCGAATTTAGTATTCCCTCTACTTGCACAATTATTGTTTCAAACTCCTCATACGTAAAACGCAAATTTCCTATCGTTCTCTTTAAGTGATGCTTTACGGACTTTACACCGGCTTCCCATAGCCCTCCAAAATGAGGGGACTTGAAAGGAATAAAGTTTCAATCTATTCCTTCGGACGTGTAATATGAGGCCAAAGTTTTGTCGGGAAAATTAATTACATTGTAAAATTTCTTCAGTATAGAATTAGCTCCCACAAAATTAGGGGCATTATCAGTGAATATTTTCGTACATTTGCCACGTCTTGCCATGAAACGCTTAAGAGTGGCAATTAAAGCACTAGAAGTCAAGTCTGACAAAGGCTCAAGATGAATAACTCGTGTCACAAAGCATATACACACAAAAATATAAATTTTATTTAGCACACCCTTTCTCTGATGCTTGTAAGTTACATAAAATGGACCGCATAGATCCAAACCTGACACACTAAATGGGGGTGATCTATTGACTATCTCGTATGGTAAGTTACCCATAATCTGTGAAGACAAAACTGGTTTACATTTAAAACATGCCGCACAAAGGTGTACTGATTTTCGGGCCAAATCTCTACCACCCAATGGCCAAAATTTTAGACGTACCGCATTCAATAATCCTTGAGGACCAACATGCAATAATCGTCTGTGCACACTAGAAAAATAAATCTTACTTAGCTTAGAATTTCTTAGGAGAATCACAGGGTGTTTCTGAGAAAATGGTAAAGACGCTTTTTCAAGACGGCCACCAACACGAATTATTCCTTTATGATCAACAAAGGGATGTAAATTTTTGAAGTTACCTGTTATGCCTTTGTTACAAGTTAAAGCTCTCTGCTCATGCTTAATAAGCTTTTACTCAGCTATTCTTACCTCTTCTAGTTGAAGAGGTCCTACCCTTTTTGATCCATTCCTGCAATTAAAAATAAACCTAAAAATATAAGAAAGAACATTAATAATTTTATAATAATCGTTACTAATACTCAAGAGTTCGTCTAAAACGTTAGAGTTCATGTCAATTAACATAGTTCTCTCAGAAATGTCATTAATGTCACTAGAACTTCTGCTTTCGTGCATAAAGGATTCCCTTTCACTTGGTGTTAGGTGTTCAACTTCTGGAACTATTGGTTGTAGGGAAGATGTCGCTCTGTCAAAAATTCTGCACAAGTCCACCACTTGGAATTGTTCACTAGAGAATAGGCACTAACTCCACGTGTTAGAAGATCGGCAGGATTGTCCTTGGTTGAATAATAAAACCATGAATCTGGATTAGTCAACTTCTGAATTTCGTCAACGCGATTTTGAACGAAAGACTTCCGTCTTCTAGATCCCTTAATCCAATACAATGTGACTTTAGAATCACTCCAAAAAAAGATATTAGACGAACCTTTACGATCTATAACCTTTTTAACATCTGTTCCCAATCTTGTTGCAATCAGTGCACCTAACAGTTCCAGTCGAGGCAAGGAAATGTTTTTGACAGGTGAAACTCTGCTCTTGGAGGCCAACAAATTCACAGAAATTTGCCCTCGATTCTGTACCTTTGCATAAACGGCTGCACCATACGACCTTTGGCTTGCATCAGAAAACACATGGATTTCTGTATTTTTATCACATGAATCCAAAACAAATCTTGGAACACTAATGTTACTTAATTCTGAAATCTCGCTGCACCATTGCGACCACTCGTCATTCAGATCAGAAGGAAGCTCAGCATCCGATGGTAGTTTACGTAGCCATAGCTTTTGTAGTAAAAGTTTCATTCTAACAGTAAATGGTGTGATGAGTCCGAGGGGATCATATGTTTTTCCAGCTGTTTGGAGAATGAAACGTTTAGTACTCTTCTTTCTTCTTGATATTTCAGTCAAACAAGAAGTCTCTATACTCAAGCTATCTTCCTGGATGTCCCATTGAATTCCTAATACTTTGAGTACCTTTCCATTTGAGCTTAGTGGATGAATGTCAAAATGTTCTTCTTCCCAGTTCTTAACTAAATGATTATCATTCGTTAGCCATTTGCGTAGATTCATTCCAGCTCCATGCATAATTTCCTTCGCTTCCCTTGAAATTTTTATGGCTTCTGATACATCATCTGCTCCCGTAACAAGATCATCAACATACATACATGTATCAAGAATGAAAAGTATCAGGATACACGTTTCTATACTTTTGGATATGCAGCTTTATAGTTGCCGCCAACAAAAAGGGACTGGAATTAACACCAAAGAGTACACGCTTAAATCTATACACTTCTAACTGATATGCTCAATATCTGCAAAGGTGTACCAATATTCTTAACAAATAAAAATCTAACTGCATCTCGATCTTTCTCAGTTAAAACGATCTGTAAAAAGGCCTTTTCGATATCTCCTAAGATTGTGACCCTATTAAGTCTAAAATATGTCAGCAAATGAAATATATTTTGATTCAAATTAATACCAGGCCACAAACAATCATTTAGTGATAGACTACCTGTTTCATGTGAGCTCGCATCAAACACGATACGCATTTTTGTACTAATGCTTTCTTCTCTATAAACCGCTTGATGTGGCATATAAAAAACTGGCTTGTTTACTGGCTTTGTAGTATCTAATACTCTTTCTATTATCCCTTGATTTAGGTATTCTTCTAAGGTTTCTCTGTATTTTAAGTATAATGCATTATCATGCTGCATTTTTCTCATCAGAATCTTTATTCTTTTCTCTGCGACACCAAAATTGTCCCCTAAATGTTCCCAATTTTTCTTCCAGGGCAGGCTGACAACATACCGACCATCTTTGAAGCTAACAGTTTTATTGAATATCTCTAATGCTTTATCTTCATCGTATGAATTGGGATCATCTCTCATATCAATTCCAAGTCAAAAAACTTCTTCATCTGTGTCTCGACATTGTCATAAATTAACCCACAATGCATTAATTGTTTCTCATGTGGTAAATCTTCAATGCTCCCGCTCACCAAATACCCAAATGCTGAGTTTTGTAACACTAAATTAGTATTTGGTACATAGATTTGCCCAGAAATTATCAAATCGAAAAATATTTCAGATCCAAGAAGTAACTGAATTTTACCCGGTTTGTCAAAGTCTGGATCAGTTAATGTAACACCTTGTGGAATCGCAATATTACAGAAATTAATCTGTCTAGAAGGCATCAAATGAGTAATTTTTGGAACTACGAAAAAATGTAGTTTACGACTATACGTTTTTTCTCTATTTAAAATAACCGCACTTATTTTTGATTTCACCGTTGTTGAAATCCCAGATAAACATCCTACTGGTATGTTTACATTTTCCTTTTGCAAATGAAGCTTTTCAGATAATTCCGATGAACAAAGATGGATCATACTTCCACTGTCGAGCAAAGTTCTGGCTGGAAATATTTCTCCTTCATTTCCCTTAATATAAACAATCGCTGTCGATAATAGGACTCTATTAACTGCTTTACATTTTTTATTTACATTAGTAGCTGTCATAAAACACTCGTTATCCTTATTTACGAATGGCACGGCGTGAACGTTGAGTTTCGTGTTTTCCGTAGACTGACTGGCGTCTGACTTTTGATCGGATGGAGACGCGATTTCGCAACTGTTTTTATTTTGGGGAATCGAAACTTTTTCTCGCTCGTAACAGAGTAATGAATTATGCTTTTTTCTGCATAGCCTACAAGAGTAATTTGAAGGGCAGTTTCTCACTCCATGATTCCCGAAACAGCAGAAACATAAATTGTGCTTTTTGACATACTCGATTCTATCTTTTAAGTCGAATTTTTGAAATTTAGGACATTTAAATAATTTATGCTCCGCATTACACAGTTTACAAACACATACATGTTTCTCGTTGACACATGAAACCATTGAAGAAACTTTTGGTTGACTTCGTTTAGGCATTACTGGAATTCTGGAAGCGTTTAATGTCCTCGCGTGATCTTTTAAAAATTCTAATAAATCTGTAATGTTCGGTATTTTTTCTTTCTTTAAATTCCTTTCCCACCATAATTTAGTATTCTGATCAAGTTTCTGGCTAAGAATAAATGCAAATATAGTGGACGAAACCCCATCTAACTTTTGTTCTAGACATTCTAGCGATCTTACCACTTCACTTGTAACATCAATTAAATTTAGAATCGCGGAAGCTGACTCGTTTTGAATAACGGGAATACTCATAAATCTTTTAAGATGTGCATACACTTGTTCTCTAGGGTTTGAGTATCTTTCCTCAAGAAGATACCATGCTAACTTATAATTATTATCCGTTATAGCTATCGTTTGGATTATTCTAAAGGCATCTCCTTTCAGTGCTGATTTTAAATACTGCAATTTTACAGCATCTGATAAACTTGGATTCTGATCAATACTCGCTTTGAAAATATCCTTAAAGGAAAGCCAAGAATGCATTTCCCCTGAAAATGTCGGTAACGAAATCTTAGGTAAACGCACAACAGAATTTTCAGAAATTACTGTATTTTCCACTTTATTCTCTTCAACAACTTTCGACAATCTATTGTTTATTTCAAACTCTTTATCAATAATACTACTATTGATTTCATCTTGCTCACTGACTATTTTTTCCATATTTTCTTCATCACTTAAATTAATAATGGAATAAAAAATATTATCAAATTCATTTTGCAAATTGTTAAATTTAGTTTTTAACAATTCTAAGTCACTAACACTTAAATCTGGCTCAGAAAGCTCCTTTTGCAACTTCGATAAGATAGATTTTTGAGTTCTCTTTTTAGTGAGAACATCTTTCAATTTCGTAGCCATTTTCGCTACTCTTATCAATATAACAAATTATCACACAAACTTAATTCAGAGTTTACTAAATGCAACAGTTAATAATGAATTGAGTTTCAAGGGTTACTTACCCCTTTCTTTCAGCATCTACTGTAATCCAAAACACAAATTCTCCAGAAGCAAAATGGCAAAGTCCCTGTTCTATAACTAGATTATTTACTTAACCGATATCGCTGCGGCTCTACAGGACCACTAAATTATTCCGGGTAATTATTAAGTGGACTTTTACTCTAAATTAAACTAATTAACATACTAAACTATAATATTTCATCATCTTTATTTTACTCGTTTGTGGAAGACACTCTGCCAACCACACTCACTACACTTCGCCATTGAAGACTCCTCCAAGGTAATAACATTCTTTCGTAATTAGTAGCGATGGCAGCGCCATCTCACTTCAAAGGGATTTAACAACATCTATGAATTTATTTTTGGAAACGTATTACTATAGACGTTTAAAATGAAAACGTAATTTAATGTAGTATTACATTAGAAATATTAATATAATTGTAACCATTTATTAAATATTTAAGTGTGAAAATGATTAATTGTAAAAGAAGCATTTTTCCCATAAATAAGAAAAAAATCGTATGCAAAGCGCAATGCAGAATAGAAGAGTATAACCAAGAGTAAAAGCTAATCCTCAAATAGCATATTTATGTTGCGTACTTTACATTTCAAGTAGAAGGAATTTCGCCAGCACCCTGCGCAGTTGCTTTACCGCATATTAGCTTCTATTCGAAAGTCGCCTGAGGCGAGTCGGGCTTGGTTTATATTATGTCTACGAGAGCTTGTCTTCTTCCATTTATATTCTTTGGCTGCGGCCGCACTCACTGTGAAATTTCACTTTGCCTGCCAACAGAGTGGAAGTAGGATGGCACGTTACACGAACGTGGAACTCGCTGATATGCATCTGGCATATGCTGCCGCTGGTTGCAGTGGGCGCCTAACATTACTCCACGAAGCAAACTCCCTGCTGCACTAACTTACATGCTTGCACAGGAGGTTGTCCGAAAGAGGATTCTTCAACAACATGAGCGAAAACAGTAACAACGCTAGCCAACGAGGAGACTGCTGGGGGTGGTAAAGAACAATCTCGGTGCCAGTATGCGGACTATTGCCAGTCATGTTGGGAGAGTTTTGCTAGTATTCGTACTGTTTGGATTATACACAATCAAGTGAAGACTGCAAAAGGTAGACTTTTTAATTACCTCGAAATATTCAGTAGTTCATTTCACTACTTGAAGTAATTTATTCTAAATTCAGACTAACAAAGAACATTATCTTCAGCGTTGTGTTATAAATATTTCTGTAATAGTGGCTACTGTAAAAATTCTACTGACTCATGAACTTATTAATTATTATGAACTTATTGAACGTATTAAGTGTGCATTAATTTATCTAGCTTATATATAATTTTATTTTGTTATATAATTACTAGCAATATTATTATTTTCATTATCTTTAATATATATTTCCGATTAATGAGTGCACAATATCATTTGATATTGAATTTTAACATGAATAACTGTGTTTTAATTTGCTTAACAATTTTTTTAATTGCTATTTTATTGTGTACCTGTAATTGTAATTTGCTAAGTATAAGTTGCTATTTGTCATTTCTTATATAATTGTATTTTGTTTAGTATAATTAATAGCAATTATATTATTATTTTTATTATTGTTAATATATACTTGATATTAAGAGTATCATTAAGATTCATATTAAGAGTTTCATTATTGTTAATATATACTTCATATCAATTGGTATTGAATTCTGTCGTGATTAACTGTGTTTTAATTTGCTTAACATTTTATTTTAATTGCAATTTTATTGTGTGTTAATTTGCTAAGTAATAAATTGCTATTCGTCATTTCAATTTTGTAATGTTATAGTGCGCTGCTGGCGATTTTTCTTTGAGTGTTCACCTCACTGCCATTAGCGCTAGTTCGGCGAAGTGTTGTCACCTAATACCATAACTTCGGTGGTATATACTGCGCCTGTACTTACTTTGTGTTCGCACCTAATACCATATTTTCAGTGCTTTTTACTGCCCTTATGATTACTTTTATGGTCATTACTGTGATTTAAATATGCATACAGATACTCCAACCACTTCAGCGGACCCAATTAGCTACATACGCACTAAACAAGATTTCCCTTCGGTAGACAGGAACGGATCAAACTCTTCTACTCCTGCGTCCAGAATAGAGGCTATCAATCATATTTGTGACCAATTACAGTTGTTCATTAGACATTCCAAAGATTCTAAAAAACTCTCTGTGAACCGCTTGATGAGAAGAAGCTTTCTTCACTTCACAACGAAGGAGAACATATTTTACATTCCTTAAATACCTTGTGTGAACGTCTTGGCACCCCACTTTTCGAATTGCCTGCCACTCATGATGAATACTTGCAGGCTGTTAATGAGCTTAAAAATGCTGAAATTGTTAAACTTAATAACCCACAAAATTCAAAAATTAATACCAAACCTATCAATAACACTAATTCGCAATCTGAAACATAAATTGCTTCAAGTTCGATACCCCCCCTCTGATCCCCGCACTAAGCAGATAAGAATTCAAGACTCAGAGGGGTTCATATAACCTCCAAAGCATTTAATTAAAACATCTAGCACTAAAAAAGCTGTAATTTTCACCTCTCAACCAAATCCCACCACTAATAAATTTAATTCTCTACCTGCAAACACTGAGGAAAATGCTGATATCAGTACACAGCAGCCGGCTCAAGTTGCTAAAACAACTCCAATCACTCCACCCCCGGTTTTTATTAAACCCAGAGCAGATTGGTTTTTCTTGTTACCACAATTAAGAAGGCAAGCTCCTTCAATTAATTCCTATCAGGAAAGAGATTTTTTGACACTTTTAACTCCCACAGACGAGGATTATAGTGCGCTTGCACGTTTCTTAGTCACCCAGAAAATAGAATACAAATCCTATAATTTAAAATCTGAACGTCCCCATAAAGTAGTTGTTCGAGGTTTACCCTCTGTAACGCCCGTCGACGTTGTTAGATCTGCAGTAGAAGTGCTCGGATACAAAGTGCACAAGATCTCGCAGCTGAAAAGACATAAAACTAAAGTCAACTTGCCTCTGTTTTACATCCAGATTTATAACAGTCTAAAAGCTGACAACATCTATTCGGAGACTAATCTGCTTGGAATTAATGTCAAATTCGAAGAATTTAGAGAGAAAAAAGGCCCATCTCAGTGCTGGAGATGTCAGGGTTTTTTTCATAGCTCTGAGGCCTGCAGCTTCCCACAGAAGTGTGTGAGATGTGCAGGACCCCATCAAGCAAAGGAATGTCCCAAGCCGTATGACCAGCCGATGACCTGGGCCAACTGGAGATCCTGCCCCAGGTTTCCTGGCAACAACAAGAAGACTCCCTCAAAACAACCAGCTCAATCTGGCACTAAACTGCGATCTACCGCCGACCCTACTCTTGACAACAAAAATAGTAATACTACTTCACTTCCTAAATCACAAACAAGCACCTTTAAAAGTACATCACCGGCTGCTGCGCCTTTAAATGCTAGTAGTGTTCGCCCCGGAGTTTCTTACTCCAATATTTTAACCGGTTATCACCAGGCTATCCCCCCACCTATTCAAAATTCGTCGGTTGTGCAAGGAGCTAATTTGACACTAAATTTTACCGACATCCTTTTGACCATTATTCATATTTCGTCGCAACCTGGTATTGACCAGCAAAAATTGCTTTTAGCTTTCCAAGCTGCGTTGCCTCAGCTCAGAATAGCTCCATCTGGTGCTGACGCTGTATACTATATTTTTGAGATATATATATATATATATATCTCCAATTTTCTGATGCACTCATTCAACATTAAAATTAAATTCTTTCAAAGGTTTGAATTACTTAAAAATCAGTTTCTGGAATGCTAACGGCATCATGCCTAAGCTTCACGAACTCAGAGAATATGTGTCTGAGCAAAGCTTTGACATTATTCTTGTCCAAGAGACCAGACTAAAACCAGGGAGAGTCCCCAAGCTTGCAAACTATAATTTTTATCACAATGACAGACAAGCTGTCGGTTCACGTGGTATTTGTTATGGTGGCACATGCGTCTTTATTAAAAATCGTATCCCTCATAGAAGGATTTACACTCCGAGTATGAGCAAACTCGAGGCAACGATTATCGAAATTTTTATTCCAAATTCTCCTCCCTTAATTGTGATCTCTGCATATCTAAATCCACTCTGAGGAAAAGGTGTAAAATTTCCGGAGGCAGATTTTAACAAATTGCTCACTATTTCTAACAATATCATCATTGCTGGGGATTTAAATTGTCACCATCAGTATTGGCGTTGTGAAAATTCAAACCCTACTGGTCGTGGCCTTCTAAAATGGGCTCAGAGCGCCCAAATTAAAATTATTTCTCCGGATAACCCCACATGATACGGAGCACAAGTTGCCCCCTCATTTATTGATCTGGCATTTTTTCGAAATATTCCATTTGATTATCACGTGACTGTCGAAAGCTGTCTTTCTTCAGATCACAATCCTGTACTTCTCGACCTTAATTCTACTAATTTTAATCCAAATTTTCTGGCACTTGTCTCTACAAATTGGGACAACTTTCGATTTAATCTTAATAATAAAGTAATCCCCTTCTTCAAATTAAATCCAGCGCTGATATTGAAGCTGCAGTTGATCACCTAAGGGCTACATTTACAGATACTTTTAAAGAAGTATTCAAACCCACCCTTTGCCCAAATTTTAGTAAATTACCTACTGAGATTAAAAACAAAATTCGTGAAAAGAATAAAGTATGAAGAACTTGGCAAAATACTAGAAATCCTGAATTTAAAATTAAACTTCGTACTCTCCAGAATGAGATCAAGACATCACGTGACCAGTTCTTCCAATCACAGTACAAGAATTATCTTCAATTCTTAATGACCAATGATAACAGTCTTTGGCGTGAATCTGCCAGACTACGCAAACAGAAAACATTCATTCCGTCCCTAGCTGTGGACGCAGTGGTGGCTCATACAGACACGGAGAAAGCTGAGCTTTTAGCTAACAGCCTCCAAACACAATTTACACCCCATAATGAAGGTATTTTTGCGAATAACGCAAATACTTTCCAACAAGATATTGAAACATTCGTAAACTCTTCTTTTCGGAGAGAACTTCCTCATGCTACACTTTCCGAGGTTAGTAATTACATTATTAGGCTCAAACCCAGTAAAGCACCCGGATTGGACTCTATTTCTAATCATATGATTAAATATCTCCCTACCAAATTTGTTTTCTCAATAGTAATGATTATTAACTTTATGTTATTACATTGCTATTTTCCGGATAGCTGGAAACTTGCATTTGTAGTGCTTATTCCAAAACCTGTCTTATGCCATTCCAGCCCTCAAAATTACAGACCTATCAGCCTCCTATCATCGTTATCAAAGATATACGAGTTTATAGTGCTTGAACGCCTGAATGTTTTTCTCCGGAATCAAAATATCCGTATTGATGAACAATTTGGATTCCGTAAAATGCACTGTACAACGCACCAGCTCCTCCGGACAGTTGAGTACATTCATGAAGGCTTCCGTAATAAAATGCTTACTGGCGCTTTATTCCTTGATATAGCCAAAGCATTTGATAGGACTGAGCGTATAGGTATTATGATCAGGCTCATACGACTTGGTTTTACTGCTCAATTAATTCACATTATTAATTCGTATCTCACTAATCGTTCTTTTTCTGTACGAGTTAATACTATAATTTCTAAACCCCATCCAATCCTTAGTGGGTAGCACAGGGCTCCCTTATTGGCCCTCAAATTTTCAATATCTTTATTAATGACATTCCAAAATTACCAAGTGTCACTCTCGCTCTTTATGCAGATGACACGGCCATCTTAGCTCGACACAAACGCCTGGATTTTCTGGTTCCAAAAATTCAGAGTTATCTATCTAGTCTTGAGCTCTGGCTCATTAGCTGGAAAATCAAAATTAATGTTGCTACATGTGCTGCTATCATTTTCCACAAGTTCCATCTTCCATACCCTACCATTAACTTAAAGCTTTTTGTGGATTATATTCCCTGGTGTAATTCGTATAAATACCTTGGTGTTACCTTGGATTCAAAATTAATCTGGCGTCTTCATATTGAGAATGTTCTAAAAAAAGCGAAGATAGTCAGAACCCAACTATACTCCTTATTAGCTCGAAGAGCCATCTGTCTATTAAAAACAAAGCTCTTCTCTATACTTCAATTATTCGACCAATTTTTATGTATGCCTGCACCATCTGGGCCGTTGCATCTAAGACACATATATTAAAACTTTAAACCTTTCAGAAGAAGACCCTTCGTTTAACCCTTAATGCACCCTGGTATGTTCGTAATGACGTGATTCATTCGGACCTTAACATTAAATCTATTGATGTCTTAATTAAAAGACTTAGTCAAAATTTGTTTGCCAAAATTGAACAGATTGATAATCGTGCTTTACAAATGCTGCCTGCCTACGATTCGTCGATCCCAAGCTCCTCAAAATGACCACGGTCTGTGACTGGACGGGAGTACGGGATCTTCCCTCTTGCTAAAAGACGACGATCCCCCCAGCCTTCAATTCCAGCGACGACGCCGTTCACTCAGCTGCTCCAGATATGCCTCACACATGATTGTCAATCTGTTTCTTTTAAATATCACATCATTTACCACAGATTTAATCTACCAAATTGCTATTCACCAGTAAGTAGTCATTACACTAATAGCATATAACTATATTATAATCCATGTGAAAAAGGAGCCTATTAATCGTAAAATCTTTCCTATCTGCTTTATCTTTGGTGTTGTATTCATGTTAAAAAATCTTAAAATACCAAAAAATTCTGTATTCTCCCTAGCTCAGTGGTTAGCGCGTTAGACTCGAGACCGAAAGGTCCCGAGATCGAATCTCTCTAATCGCTGCTTAATTTTTCCGAACTTATAATATTTTTATAAGTTCTTCTTTTTGTCTCTGTAATTTTCCTCAACTCATGTTGACTTCCTTTCTATTTTTCCTTAACGTCTTTCATGAATTTTTTCCTATTTCTGCTCCCTTTCATTAACTATGATGTGGAGGTAGAGGGTTCTTTACCCTAGGCACTCGGTAATAATTAATCCTTGGATTCTAAAAAACTCAACGCGTCCGTCAGGAAGCAAGTGACTTGCTTTGTAAATACGGTTCGCAATAAAATAGCAGAACGAGTTATTTTACGCTCAGCTACAGGGGCAAATCAAGACATTACAACAGCAGTGCGATATTTCGAAAATCCGTGCTCCTACTGCATTTATTACGGAACTTTCTTCTACTACAGGAGATACACAGTACAAGACGGATACAAACGAGCTTCCTTTCACTGAAGTTCGAAAGAAAAAGCGTCATACAAAGCCGCTAGGAGAAAAGCAATTTGAACACGTTTTGCTAATTAAGCCCCAAAACTCAGATCAAACTCTTGAGCAGGTTAGAGTCCAGCTTACTTCCAAGAGAAGCGCAAGAGCCTTAGGCGTAACGGTTGAAGAAGTTTTCCCTACCCGGGCCAAGGAACTGCTGGTGCGGTGCATGGCTAGAGAGCACATAAACGTGCTTCGGAAATCAATAGAAACACCTGCGCTTTCTTCAACAGTTTCTGTGAGAGTTTCCAGCGTTCGAAAAACTTCAGTGATAGTTTACGGTGTGCCAGCCTCGGCCACAGTTGACGATATAAGACAGGCTTTTGTGAATCTGGCGCCGTCAGTTACACAGTCCCAGATAATACCAAGGACACCTGTAAATAAGTCCCCAGGTGATAAGAATTGGATTGTCGATATTCGCACTAGCATTTTTCACCTTGTAAAAGACCACCCCCGAGTATTTATTGGTTTTAGCTTGTGCACGTTTAGACAATATTTCAAAGGGAAGAGGTGTTACAACTGCGAAAAGCTAGGCCACATCAGCCACACTTGCAAGTCATCCCCGAATGTGCTACTTGTGGTAAAGGACACTCATTTGGCAAGTGTACCTTCACTACACCTCACTGTATTAACTGCGAAGATTCGAATAAGAAACTAGGCACAACATACGAAGTAACACACTCGGCACGTGCAGGAATATGTCCAGCATACAAGGCAGAGCTCAGTCGCCTCAGAGCAGCTTATCAACATTAAGCAAAGTGCAGAGCCTTGTACACAAGAGTATACTTCAGGGTTTGTCCGTCCTGCAGGGGAACCTCCAGAGATGCCAGGCAGCAACAAACAATGCAGCCCAAATTATAATGGAAAGTAACTCTCCAGTGGCCCTACTTCAGGAATATAACACCACCAATGGAAAACTTGTAGGCATGAGTTCTTTCAGAGTATTTCGGTCAACCAGTAATCTAACTGCAGTAGCGTACAATGGTCCGCTCACTCCATTACTAATGTACAAAGGTGAATACTCAATCACCATTCATCTTGAGAGCCCTAATGGGAAGACTGCTTTCACAAGTGTCTGTATTTCGCCGTCACATGATATCACATTATCGCTGACTGAACTAGAATATGTAGTTGCACTTCCAGTTCACAACAAAATTGTTGCAGGAGACTTCAATGCCGCAAGGCCTCTTTGGGGTGTACCGGAAGGAAACAGAAGAGCAGTGCCAGTTCTGGACTTCATAACATCCCATTGGTTTTTCAGCTGACAGTCATTCAACTTTCTGGACTACAGGGACAGAGGGCTGGCCAGATATTATGCTAGCAACTAGCACCATTTACCCAAGAACAAACAATTGGAATGTCTGGAGTGATTGCCCATCATTAAGTGACCATCGATTTATTAGATTTGACATTGACTTAGAACATCAATACGCAGTTAAAAATAGATGGAAAACAAAATATATAAATTCCAAGAAATTTGGCAACACCTTAACGCCCCATGTTTCGCATTTAGTTGCAGCCTTTGATAATGCAAGTGATAGAGAAGAGCTCGATACGGCATGCTATATCATAATAGACGTATTGCATTTGGTCTGTGATAAATTACTTAAACGGCAAAGTGACTCTGACCCAAGTAAAACTCCATGGTGGAATTCCATGTTAACTGCCGAACGGAGCCGAATTCGCGCCCTTAGGTGCCTTTTTCAATGTTGCCGCGATCCAAATGAAAGAGAGGCACTGGGAATGATACTCAGGAAAAACAACGCAGCCTGCAAGCGAAAGATTTAAAAGGCTAGACTGGAGTGTTGGCAGAAATATTGTACGAACGTAACTGAAAAATTTGGTAGATTATTCAAAGTTGCTCAAGATAACGTCTTCGAACCTACCAGTCTAACTGCGTCAAACTGGCAGAATGCTAACACTAGTTCTCAGATTGTGACACATATACTGGAAACGATTTTCCAGCATGATGATTCCCAGAAAGGCACAACAGCGCAGAAGGAAATACAAACTAGTATTGAACGGTATTATACTTCGTCCATTGCTGATTCTGAGCCTCTGCCAACAAGAAAGGAACTGAATGACGTAATCAGAAAGCTCAATCCGACTAAAGCCCCAGGTCCGGATGGGCTTGATAATGACATTCTTAGAGCAATGCATAACACGCATCCGGCAATACTTTTCTCCTATTTACAGGCGTGCTGGAGAATTCGCCACTTTCCAGAGGCCACAAAAACAGCAGAAGTTGCCTTCATCCTAAAGGGAAATAAAGATCCAAATGAAGCTGCCTTTTATAGGCCTATCTGCCTGCTCCCAGCCACGGGAAAAATCATCGAAAGAATAGTACTTCAAAGACTGAATTTTTACATTCATGCTAATAAACTCATAAATGCTAGGCAATATGGCTTTATAGCAGGAAAGTCAGTGGATCATGCAATTGAGTCACCTACGGAACATGATACTTAGAAACAAAGAGAATGAACTGCATACTGTTGTCATCAGTATAGGCATTCAAGGTGCCTTCGATTCGTTGTGGTGGCATGATGTTTTGAAATGTCTCAACGATATCTATTGCCCCAAACCTTTATTTGATTTGATCTACAGCTATCTGAGTCAAAGAAGAATTCAAGCTACAACGGACGAAGGCATCCATCCACATGCAAAAGGTGACGAAAGGTTGCCCGCAGGGCTCCTGCCTAGGTCCACTTCTGTGGAACCTGGTAGCAGACACCGCGCTCAACCTGTTTGATGATGATGAAACATCAGAAAAAATAGCGTATGCTGGCGACTTCTTGCTTATTTCAAACGGAGACAGTCATAAAAGTGGTAATAAAAGAGGTAAATTCCCAAAAAGCGTTAGACAAAATAGTACGCTTGGCCAGTAAACACAAGCTCACAATTTCAAGAGCAAAAACAAAAGGAATGCTGATTAGCCCAGGCAAAAGGCACGAGCATACCCCATGCGTAAACCTCCATGGCAGAAATATACAATTCATGAGACATTTCCGCTACTTGTGTGTGATTATAGACGACAGATTCTCCTGGCTCCCTCACATCAAGGATCTTAAAGAAAGCCTGCATAAACTGTCTAACACAATTCGGAGAACAGCTGCTCCTATCTGGGTGTCTCCTCGCAGATGCTCAAGGTATGGTATGCCACCGTCGCTGAACGCATAGCACTTCATGGCTTTTTCATATGGGGTGTCAATGTCACGATTAACATGCAACAAGCATTGAACTCGGCGGAAAGACCATTTCTTCTGGGCATTTGCAGAGGATTTCGTACCTCTCCAACAACTGCATTAAATGTCTTGGCAGGTCATCCGTCCCTGCACTTGGTAATACAGAGGGAGAGGGCTGTGGTGAGGGCAATCAGACTAAAATAAGACGTTTCAATTTGGAGTAAGACTTATGTATCGTCGGATTACGAGAATCACATTGCCCACTTTCCTTGCCATCCTGTAGACTTCGATATAGAAACGAGCTGTAATCCACTACATGCATTACAATCCTCAGCCGTCTTTACTGATGGTTCCAAAGAAGAACTCGGGACTGGCAGTGCCTAGTGTGCAATGGAGGGTGACCTCATAATCCATTCCTGAGCTAAGAAGCTTCATCCCAGTAGAGGCCCGTTTCCACTACTACGTATGTGTTTCTCCAATCAGCGAACGAATTCATTTTGATTGACATCTGCTGTCCGTCGACGGATGACGGAACGGATGAAGTTCAATAGTGTTCAACTTCTATTCGTAGGTCTGCGGTCTTGGGGTCACGTGGTAAAAAAGGAGCAATCAGGTGTTGTCATCAAAAACTAATGGCGGGAGAAGTAGGGATGAATGCTGGCTCAGAGAAAGAATGTTGTGCTAAAAGTACTTATTTCTGAATTAACATTATAGCGAGAAATCTGCGTAATGACGTAATGAAAAAGACAGCAATCAGCTGAATTTAGTTAAAAAAAGATAAGAAAAATAAGATAACTGCAACTACAATACTAGTTCGCAGAGAGCAGTGATTACTGTCAAGGAAATCAGGCGCAAAAAATATAATACTAAGTCCATGAAATAGGAAATTTTGTTCTGAAAATTACTTCCTAGTTCTGCATACACATTTACCTTTAATGATAATGAATGTCTGACTATATCAGACTGCTATAGCACATCAGATTTGGCATGAAAAGATTTGTTATTTTTTACTTTTGAAACAGAAAAAACTAAAAACGTTAATTGTAAATTAAATTTAATATCCTTTTAAATATTCCAGTGCATTAAAGAGTATGCTAAACTTGTATTTCTCCATTTACAAATATGTAGTAACCGCAGGTACTCGGGTGACAGAAGTGACGTCGCAGAAAAGGGGCGTGGCCCCCGCCATCTTGGATCACGTGACAACCGGAAGTGACGTAGATGGATGGGATGACGTAGACGGAATGACTTCATGCATGGTATCGTTTTTATTCTGTGGCAACGACACTATTTTTCAAAGTTTTTATTTTTTGTGGCAACGACAATATTTGTTTATGTTTATGGCAAGAAGCTCTTGAACCACGTGTTTTTGAATGACGTCAACTGTATTATTTTCCTTTATTATTTTAGTTATTTAATCTTTATAATCATTATTTTTTATTATGTTTCATTATTTAATTATGAATCATCATTTTTAATTATTTAATCCGTCATTATTCTTTAGTTTTAATTGATTCCATTACAATTTAATCCATTTTTAATGAATTAATTATCATTTTCCCTGAATTTTAAAAATAACTCCACGGCAGGGTTTGAACTCACCATCTTTCGTAAGGCAGTCTAGCGCTTTAACCACAAGGCAATCCTTTCGTCCCTCCAAACTTGTTATTTCACCTTCTCCACCCTCTTTATCCATGTGACCTTGTACAGAGGAAACCGCCATGATGTCACTAGGCTGAAGGATAGTGCATGCGCGAACCTCACTTTTAGCTTTCTAAGCCATTACTTTATTCTTTGCTGCTTTAAATATAAGATTTTTCCACAGTTTAATTTTTTTGCTTTATTATTAGGATATTTTTCATTGTTTTCCTTTTTTTATCCTTCTTCTTACTAAATTAAATTTATACGTTTTGCTTTTGCAAACGTAAATTTTACTGTCGCAAATTAATGTTTCCACAATTTTATATCCATTGAAGAAAATTTATTTTTACATTTTCTTTTCACTTTTTAATTTGCAAAAGTTTTTTTTCCAAATTTATTCCTTTTCATATTTTTACTTTAAAAACGTTTTTACATTTAACTTTTTTTTATTGACAAAAGAAATACTTATTTTCACAAGTTTAATTTTTTTCCTTTTCGCTTTTTATTTTAAAGAAGTTGTTACTACATTTTTTGTTTTGTTTTATCCTCTTTTTTCCCCCTCGTTCTTACTAAATTAAATTTATATGTTTTGCTTTTGCTAACATAAATTTTACTGTCGCAAATTAATGTTTTCACAATTTTATATGCTTAGAAGGAAATTTATTTTTAAACTTTTTTTCACTTTTTTATTTTGCAAAGTTTTTTGTCCCCAAATTTAATCCTTTTCATATTTTTACTTAAAAAAAACTTTTTTACGTTTAACTTTTTCTTTGGTTTTTACAAAAATAATATTTATTTTTACAAGTTTAATTTTTTCCTTTTCGCTTTTTATTTGGAAGAAGTTGTTACTATATTTTTCATTTTGTTTTCAAAAAAGTAATATTTATTTTCATAATTTTTTCCACTTCTCTGTTTTCACAAATGCAGTTTTTCCCCCCTTAATGTATTTTACTTCGAAAATTAAATTAAATTTTTTTTTCACATTTTTTTCTTTTTGATAAATGTAATTTTTTTCTATTCTGTAAAATTTTTCGTGTTAAATTTTTCAAAAATTTTACTTTTAACTTTTTTCCTTTGTTTTAAATACTTATTGATATTGCATCTCCCTTTACCTCTGGAGGCCTTCATGGATAATATTTTCTGGAACTTTAAACAGTATTCTTCTATGCAGTTTTAATAAAATACTACATTTCTTACTTTTCATAGTACTACACAGGAGATACTCAGAACTTTTCCTTCTAATCTATTGTACTAATTACTAATGGCTGTACTAACTTTATGAAATACAACGCAAAACATTACGAATTCTCTTTTATGCGTTTTCCTTTTATTCAAAGGATTCACCAAACTGTGTCTGGCAAATGTAAATTTTACACTTTGCATTTCCACATTTTTCCTCAGCTTATCCTGCTTTCATGTTGCATTTCTGATTCCTTTTCCCTAAAAATAAATACAGACTTACACAGTTTCTTTACTTACAGACACTGTGCTGTTACTGACAGTTTCTTTACTGTAAGACCTACTGACTTTGAAGAAATCCTATAAGGACTAATAAATTTTTCATGTCATAAAGGTTCGCTCAAACCAATACATGAGTCATTTCTACCCAGTTTAGTTCAGTTATGTGTCAAAAGTATTCCATTTCTTATTATTTTACTTTACAGACATTTACATGAATATGCCCAGAACACTTATTTTTTATTTAGCAGAAAGATTCCTTTATATTACTAACTTATATTAAGGTTTTTAAACACTTTACAAAAATATCTTGGATTTTATTGTGCACATCCTACCTAAAACCTAAAAATTTTCTAAACCTTGATTTTTTTATTGTGAAAACATCACTTGGATTCTTAACATGATGTCACCCAACTACCACAGAACCTCATAAACGCTACCATGCATATTCGAACTTACCACAGCCTTGACTTTCTTAACAAGATACACGAGATATTATTATTTTTAACTATAATTACACGTAGAAAATACCACGCCATGGAAATGAAATTTTGTCGCCTTTTTTCCCCAACTTGGAATATAAAAATTTTTTAACTTGGAATATTTTTTTTCAAACAATAAATATGATAATTATTTTTTGCTTAGTCTCATAGCTTTTTAAGATATTCATTGTAACTTAACTAAAAGATACCCATATTTCACATTCACAGTAATTTCTTTAGCACTGAACTCTTACAGCCTTTTGAGAACGAAATTTTATTTATCATACCTGGCATATAAACTCCTACGTACTTATGCTACATTACACGGAATATTGAGTAGAGTTCCAAATACTCATCCAGCATAGTAAGTAAAAGATTTAACACAGTCATTTTAAGACAAATTTAAAATTGACATTAATTTTTTAACACTGAGCTCTTGCAGCTCTTTGAGAACATTTAACTTCTCACGGATAGCAAATAAATTTATGCATAAGCATCATACGTAACATGTAGTACTGATATGCATTCCAAATAGTAATCCAACTTAACTTAAAAAGTTTTAGCACATTCTAAGTTAGGTACGCATTTCAAAATTCACGTTGTTTAATAGTGAACTTGTCAGGACTGAGTGTTCTGTGCATACTTTTGGCAAACATGGTCGTGATAGTGTTAATGTCATGATCTTGAACAGGGAGCTGAATGCAGCTATGTTCAGTGGAAGTGGTAGAATAACTGCACGCAAGGAGGGTTTAAAATTACCCTTTTATTAAACTACTATTTACAGCCACTTCCCAACTCGGAAGGGATAACAGAAAATAATAACCGCACTTGGGTCTAAACTGAACAATCAAATAATTTAAAATAAGGTTAAGTAGAAAATTAAGAAGAAGTCGCTCTCAGAGCTATAAACACGAGGTTGGTCTCTAATCTAAACTATCAATGGTGCGTAGCAAGATTTAGCTAATACTAACGCACTTAGATTACTTCAATATGCATTAGAGTAACAGCGCTTAGAATTTAAATACCAGCTAGTCAAGCGAACGTCGAACAGAGCCGCAGTGATCTGAGACTAAAACTCTCTCACACTGAGAAGTTCCTTGCTAACCTTTTAAATACAAAACTTGGCTCCACCTCAAATTAGCATAAAGCTGAAATGCGCGCTCATTCTAACGGGAAGTTGAAATAAGAGATCACAGGAAAGAGAAATTAACATAAAACTTTGTGAGTTCAAACTAAAACCTTACATACTTCCCGCCAGAATTGGGAAAAGTTGAACTACTGTGGTACAAACGGACCATGTTGAAACTGTGCAATACTAGAAATACTCAAAATTTAACTCTTCCTAACTTAGGCCAACATTTACAGAAAAAATAGAATTTTGGCAAATTACAGACGAAAACTTGACTTTTACATAGATCTTCATCTGTTTTGTGTAATTACCTTATTTTCCTCTCACTCCTTCCAGCAAAATCTCGAATGAAAGAAATTTTAGTATAACATAATAACACTAAGTTCTAGGTAACAGACTTCTTTCCTTACACGTATAATTTCTCACACGCATTATCATTCAAGCAAAATTAAATTCTTCCCCCAATGCTCTCCACCTGTCGGGTGTTCGACTCTACCACCTACGATCGACTAACATTAGTTAGAACTTGACATACCGAGACCTTAGAAGACACCCTATAAACAGCTAAACCTGATGTTCTAACTAGCTTCGTGTCTATCACTTTAAGTGTATTTGGTGGAGAGCCTACTAATACATACATTCTATTGCTTCTATCTCGCCTTTTCATGCATACAGTTCCTAGTTTGCACAAAGAATGCTTCATTCGAAATTAACTTTGCACCTAACGTGCATTGATGCAATGAATCTATTTTGTTACGACATTTCATAAAACTTTTAACAATTGCATACAAATCACAAGATACAATAAATGCGTTAAATTTTTAAGTTTACAGCAAGTGCTTCACATTCTTTTCAAAGTTCTTTTCTGAAAAATCGCATTACACTGAAACAATAGTCTGTAGACTAAGTCGTGTTTTCCTTCTACCGACTTTTCATTCTAGAAATTTACAAGTCTTTCGACAAAGCATAATACAAAAACATTTAGTTAAAATTCTCTCAGCAATTCATTGCTTTTACAAGACTAATACACTTTTGTGCAAAAATTAAGGACGAAGGTGGAAAAATTAGCATATCAGCTGAACGAAGAGGCAGAGCGGACAGAAAGACCAACCAGGAGATTAAGTAAGGTGATGTACGGTAGCACATGCGCAGACATGCAGGTAGACGTAATGGGGGAGTGTCTGAGTAGTATAAAGCATGTTGTCGGTGTAAGATCAGTATTTCTGGCAAAGAGATTGCACGCCGTATAGCAGTTAAAATCACACCGAGTTGCTGCCTCAGCGAGAAATGGCGAATAATCAATCTGTTAGACGACATCTGGATGCTTTTACCCGAGGTCGAATCATTGGGAAGTTGGAGGAAGGCCGAAGTGTGACAAGTGGGGCTGCAGAGTTCGGAATTGCTCACAGCATCGTTTCACGACTTTGGAGACAATTTCAAACTACAGGAACAGCTATCCGGGGGTTTAGTAGTGGTCGTCCACGAGGAACCACACCCGCAGATGACCGGTATATTGCCTTACAGGCCAGAAGAAACAGGCGGCAGACAGCGGGAGAAATCGCTAGACACACGACACAGGCGACTGGACGACCGATATCGCGTTTTACCGTGGCCAGAAGACTGCACGGTGGTGGTCTGTTTGCACGACGCCCTGTACGGTGTGTACCTCTAACGCCTGCCCATCGGAGAAGGCGTTCTCTGTGGTGCCGGGAACACCGGAATTGGAGAGACAATGAATGGGGACGAGTACTCTTTACAGATGAGAGCAGATTCAGTCTGAGTAGCGATTCTCATCGCATACTCATCTGGAGTGAGCGGGGAAGCCGCAATCATCCCTCGAACATCATTGAAAGGGACAGGTATGAAGGTGGCGGTGTTTTCGTTTGGGGAGGCATTATGCTTGGTAGTGGTACAGACCTTCACATCTTCGACGCAGGTCCAGTCAACGGGACCCGTTATTGTAACGAGATTCTTCTTCCATATGTGCGTCTTTTTAGAGGCGCTATGGGTCCGCAGTTCCTTTTCATGGACGACAATGCACCATGTCATCGCACAGTAGCTTCTGAACAGCTCTTAGAGAGTGAGGATATTGAACGTATGGATTGGCCGGCACGATCTCCGGATCTCAGTCCCATCGAGCATGTATGGGATTTTCTAGGCAGACGCTTGGAAGCTCGTACCTTACCACCAGTAACGATTCCGGAACTTCGATTGGCGTTGCAAGACGAATGGGCAGCAATGCCTCAACAACTCATTGACACCCTCATTCTCAGCATGGTCAGACGCTGTGAAACCTGCCTAGAAGGAGAGATCATATCTCCTATTAAAGATCGGATGTTTCTTGCTGGACACCCATCACAGGGATGTTTCGGCCTTCAGTCGCATTACGCTGCATGCTACTTTTTCAATAAAGCTTCTTTTTATCCCTCTGATTTCTCTTAGTAAGTGTTGCTTACATTACTCATGTCATTACGTATTGGGGATCTTACGGTATTAAATGTGTTGATTTGGAAAGTTTTTGTACAAACTTATATTGAAAAAACCGTCTCTTCCTTAATTTTTGCACACCAGTGTATATTCACAATACTTCCGAATCTACTTTACAAACATTAGGTAATTTTAAATCTTTGCAAAATTACAATTTTAAACAAAAACATCTTTCAAGGTAAGTAATCATTTATCGCACACTTGGCGTGAAAATCAACCTCGCTTGAGGTAAAAAGAGACCCTGCAACTTGCAGTAATACTCGAAAATTAACTAAACGTTGGAATAAGAAATACTACTTATCTTGTTGTAGTCAGCCATTCTTTTCTTGGCCCAATCCTTGAAACTTGGATAAACTGTAGCTTGGGCTAGTCTCCTGGATTTTGGTCGGTGGCCATTGAGCCCTTGTTGTTCTGCCTTCCTTTATTAATCCTCCGATCCATTCGGGGATACTTGCGTTGGGCAGGAGGTTGATCTGCTTAACGTTTGCTCGACAGAGTCCTTCTCTGTTCCTGGGCTCTCGTTAGACGCTGCTCCGGCCTCCTGCTGTATTCCGGACGTTGACCCTCAGGCTGCAACCGGGGCTGCTTGCTTCTCAGGCTCCTTTTTAACATTTCGGCTCTCCTCTTGACTGCTTTGGGCTAGCCTTGTCCATTCTTCTTTGGTCTTTTGCTGTCTGTCGAATTTCTATTTTCTGAGTTCTTTCTTTTCAGTCCATTTCCCCTGGTGATTTTCCTTTCTTGGCTCCTCTACTATGTTGGGGGTGGCTTTCTGTTTCTGGCCTCTCGTTGCAATTGTTGCTGGTTCCTGTTGTTGCCCCTTAGGTGAATCTTCGTGGAAGTCCGTCACCCCGGATCCTGGAAAAAATCTTTAAACATTTCCATTTTATTACGGTCATAGTAAGGCTTTAGCTGGTCCACATTGGCAGTAATTTTCTCGCCGTTCTTGGCTCTTAATAATACCACTGTTTGGGTGATTTTCTGGATAAGGAAAGGGCCTTCAAAACGCGGAAAAAATTTCCCCACCTTTTCTTCTGGGGAATTTGATAAAGCGTGTTTAATTTTCAAAACTTCATCTCCGATTTTATAATTCACTTCTCTTCTCTTTTGATCATAATAATACTTTTGTTTCCTCTGGGCTCTTTCCGAATTTCCTTTCGCTTCCCGTATTTGAATGTCTTTGCTTTTGAATGTCCTTTATTTTAAATTCTTCTGCCCTACCCTGGACAAAGAAAAGTTTGTCTAAGGGTGTCAAAATCTTTCTTCCAAGAAACAGTTCCGCGATGTTTTTTGTGTTGTATCGTGTTTGGCCGTTCTAAGGACAAATGCAAATACATTTATATGGCTATCCCAGGTAGAGTAATAATTCTTAATATAACTTCGAATAATTTTAACTACGTTTCTATTAACCCACTCCGCTATGTTTGACTTCGGAAGATACGGGACCATCTTTAGGTGACGTATGCCCAGTTTTGCAGACATTTCCTCAAAAATATTACTAACAAATTGGGGACCATTGTCGGAAATAACTTTTAGGGGCGCCCCGTATTTTAAAATATACTTATTTAAAATTGAATCTAGTACAGTTTTAGCAGACGCGCATTTTAACGGAATCAACTCCAACCACTTGCTAAAATGGTCCACTATAACTAAAAGATATCGGCTTTTGTTAAATTTACTTCTAGGATAAGGTCCCAGTAAATCGATCCCTATTATTTGATTTTGGAACTCTGATTTAACACTATTTAAGAACCCGGCCGGGCGGAAATTAGTATAATTATTAGATTGACATGTTGGGCAAGACTGGACATACGCCCTAGTAAACGTTTGCAGTTCGGGAAGGAAAACTGCCTCGCGAACTCTTTGAACAGTTTTTCGAATGCCCAAGTGTCCAGAAATGGGAGAATCGTGCAATTCCTCTAATACATTAAATCTAATGTTAGCTGGGATAACCAGTCTGAACTCGTTGTTCTCATTACTCGTTTTCGTATAAAACAAAAGTCCTTGAATTATTTCGTAATTTGCGGGCCTATTTCTTATCGGCACAATATCCGGATGACTAAAACTCTCAGGGTCGGCCAAAGAATTGTATATATTTTTGAACTCCGGATCTTTTCCGAGTTCGGCTATTACTGTTTCACGAGAATCTAATACTTTGGATGTCAGCATGGCTATTGTAACCGTATTTCCATTTTCATCCAAATAAATTCTACTTAAAGCATCTGCCACAACATTTTCCTTTCCCGGCGTGTGTTTAATTACTAGATTATATTCTTGTAATTTAAGTGCCCACCTTATTAATCTGGGCGATAAATTTTTTCAGAGTAGAGTCTGGTGACCGCAGCGTGGTCGGTATATACGGTTACTGGAGAACTTCTAAAGTAAACACGAAATTTGTGCACTGCTGATAAAACTGCGAGAGTTTCCCTTTCCGTGGCCGAATAGTTTCTCTGGGTTTCATTCAACATTCGACTGAAAAAGGCCACGGGTTACCTATTTTGAGAAAGAACTGCCCCAATCGCAAAATCTGAAGCGTCCGTTGAAATTTCTAGTCCTTTATCCCCCTCCGGGAATTTTATGATGTGGGCTTGAGTCAAGGCGTCTTTCAGTTTTTGAAATGCCGAGTTGGCTTCTGCTGACCACGAAAACCTAGCTTTCTTCCTCTTCAATTTCAGCAGAGGCTCAGCTATTTTGGCAAAGTCTTTAATGAAGGACCGATAGTATGAACACATACCAAGAAACGATGATAACTTCTTCGCTGTTTTAGGAACAGGATAATTTTTGATAGCTATAATCTTGGATTGATCCGTTTCAATGCCATTCTGAGAAATTTTAAACCCTAAATAACGTAACTCTTTTGCGGTAAATTTACATTTGGATGCATTTATTTTCAAACCAGCTTCGTTTAACAATAAAAACACTTTTCTTAAATCTGGTAGGTGTTGTTCCAAACTATTACTTGTAATTATAATATCGTCCAAATAAATGAACGTACTCTTACCAAGGACCGGTCTTAAGACAATGCCCATGCATCGTTGGAAAGTTGCTGGCGCGCCGGATAGACCGAAAGGCTTCTTCAGAAATGCGTACGTGCCAGACTTCGTTATGAAGGCGATCTTAGGGACGTCTTTGGGTTTTACCCTAATCTGAAAATAGCCACTCGTGAGATCTAATGTAGACATATACTTTGTGGAGGTAATATTTCGGATTATCTCTTCGATTATCGGCAAAGGATATACAGGATATTTTGTGACGGCATTTAGCCTTCTGTAATCTATAGCAAAACGCCACCGCTTCGGGTGCGTAATCGGATAATCATTATTTTTCTTGCATAAAACTACTGGACTAGCATAACTGTTAGTAATCGGGGTAATTATTTTATTTTTCAACATTTTCTTGATATGATATTCAATAATTTCTTCTTTCACCTTATCGTAATGATAGGGCTTTTGCCTTACTGGTTGGGCGTCCCCTGCGTGAAACCCGGTACATCGCTAAATAAATTTGAAAACTCACTTACCAGTGGCTGCAGCTTTTTTTTCTCTTCTGCCTGTAAGTGCTGTAGTTCTAGCTGCGGAGACTTATCATTCCTTTTGTCTACTGGCTGCACTGATAACGTCAAATTGTGCCTCCCTGAAAATCTATCTTCGCTTCTGCCAATCTAAAAAAATCCACACCCAGAATAATACACGTTTGCAGGTTTCGCAGAATATAAAATAAAATTTTTACCTGCTCGTCGTTGATACACACAAAAAGTGAAACTTTTCCTAGGCATCTACACTTCTCTCCTTGGGCCGCTGTAACATTCGTGTCTCTTGCGCTAAAAATTGTATAACGGCGAAAGTGTTTCTTAAAAAATTTTTTAGAGATAAAGCTGCTTTGCGCTCCTGTATCCAAAAGAGCCGTTGCTGGTATGTTGTTAATTAAGACTTCAATCTTCGGTAAACTTAAATTTTTAACGACCGCGGTGTTTAAACTAAAACGTTTGCAGGTTTCGCAGAATATAAAATAAAATTTTTACCTGCTCGTCGTTGATACACACAAAAAGTGAAACTTTTCCTAGGCATCTACACTTCTCTCCTTGGGCCGCTGTAACATTCGTGTCTCTTGCGCTAAAAATTGTATAACGGCGAAAGTGTTTCTTAAAAAATTTTTTAGAGATAAAGCTGCTTTGCGCTCCTGTATCCAAAAGAGCCGTTGCTGGTATGTTGTTAATTAAGACTTCAATCTTCGGTAAACTTAAATTTTTAACGACCGCGGTGTTTAAACTAATTGTGGAAGGATTTTGCGAGACTGCGGACTTCTTCACCTTCCTTGAAGAAATCCAGCTTAGTTTAAATCCTTCTTCTTCTGCATCTTTGCCCGTTTTTCGATTAAAATCTCGTCGTTCGCCGTTCGACTTAGGAGATCCATCTTTCTTAGGCCATTGCTTCGTCTTGTTCCCGTAATTCTGTTGTTGCTTTTGCTGCGGTCTTGGCGTGTTCCACTGACTTCTTCGCTCAAATTGGCGACGTGGTTCGTTGTCTGCAATTCTTCGAATTTCAAATTGTACGGCGAGCTCGAATAATTTATACAAAGTCGTTGGGTTTCTGAGCTCGATAAAATCTTGAACTTGGGGCAGTAGCCTAGGAAGTATAATTTGAATGATTTCTGTATCCGGGCGACTTCCATACAAAAGCTTGAAAGCTTGGATTTTTCTCGAGATAAAATTTGACAAATCTTCTATCTTTTCTTGGTATCGACTAAAAAGTTCCGCCTCCAGTCTGGCTCGATCTCGTACGACAGAAAATGCTTTCACCAAAGAATTTTTAAAATTTTCATATGTGGGGCTTCCCGGTTCCCTCAAAAGATTCTTTCCAATACAATTGAACCAATTTAGCGCTTGGCCCTTCAAAGCGCTGGTGGCAAGAGTGACTTTCTGAAATTCGTGGACTGGATATAACATGAAATGTGCGTCCAATTTTTCCAGGAAATTAATTACGGCTGACTAGCCGTCAAAACTTGCCGCTGGCTTCATGGCTGCCCGCATAGTTTGTACAATGTACCCAAATCCTTCTAGGGCAGGAGGTGATATCTCAGGGTTCTGCACAGGTACTGCGGGTATCTCAGATTCATTTTCTTGTCTTTCAGGCCATTCTCTCATTCTTCTTCTTTGGGCGCCAGTGTCAGGACTGAGTGTTCTGTGCATACTTTTGGGGAACATGGTCGTGATAGTCTTAAAGTCCTGATCTTGAACAGGGAGCTGAATGCAACTATGTTCAGTGGAAGTGGTAGAATAACTGCACGCAAGGAGGGTTTAAAATTACCCTTTTATTAAACTACTATTGTCGTTGCCACAAAAAACAAAAACTTTGAAAAATAGGGTCGTTGCCACAGAATAAAAAACGAAACTATGCATGACGTCATTCCGCCTACGTCATCTCATCCATCTACGTCAATTCCGGTTGTCGCGTGATCCAAGCTGGCGGATACCACGCCGCTTTTCTGTGACGTCACTTCCGTCACCCGAGTACCTGCAGTTATTACTCAAATATACCTTTTTGGCTAATATATATCTGTAAGCACATGGAATATATTTTTAGTCCGTTTAACTTCAGTCGGAACGCCGCTTTAAAAAACATTTTTTTTTGTAAGATATGTTATAGAAGATGAAGAATAAACTCTGGTGAATTGTTTAGACAATAGCATACTGAAATAAGACCAAAAAATTTAGTTTTATAAATTTATTTACTTAATAATGTATATAAACCAAAATTGCTAATCACGTTAGTGTGGTGATAGTGTAGTGGTGAAGCTGAGTATAGCGAATTGTGGCTTTTTGGGTCGGGAGTTCGAATTTAATACTCTTTTTCCGCCCTGTTTGCAACTTTTTTAGCTTCGTGTTCCAATTTGATCTATATTTGTGTTTTAAAACTCATTTCTATTATCGTGTGCATTAAATATAATCTTTTATTTATGCTCTTATTTATTTAAATTTCCCCCTCAGGAATTTATTTTGAAAGTCATAATATAATACGAATTTAAAATATACTCCCTGTATATAAATATATCAATATCTTTTTTCGTTTCACTTTTATGTGAATGTGCATACATATGATGAGACTTTGGGATGTGTCCAGCTCTAAACTTTCAATACCAATGCACATGAGACAGTATTAATGCCCTGAGCATTTTTAATGAAACAATTTTTAAAAAACTTATTATAATAATTGCTTTAAAATTCAGTTCTCTCCAGCTGAAGCACCGGAATTAATTAATGAAATATTTCCATTTTATTTACCTTAAGTACGTATACATATATAAAGCAAAAAAAAGCTTATTTTTATAATTTCTTCTATAAAAAGCTATGAATTTAAAATTTATAAATTAAAAATAATATTTTATGGATTATGCATAAAATATAACTGCGCATAGTGCATTTTAAAGCAAGCGAGATTTCTAATAAATTATCCAGCTATGACACTGAAGAAATCGATGCTAAAATTTTATATACTATCTGTTTTCTCTCCAAATTTGAGCATAATTTTAAAAATATGCAATCTCACATAGCAGTCAGCAATATACAAGCATAGCAAATTTTGTGTATATATTGCGAACCTTTCTTAAGAGTTCCTCTGTATTTTTAAGGTACCAGTTATTTTCAAATGCATTTAACTTTTTTATTTCTTTTGCAGTAACAGTACATTTTAGTTTTAATTATATATTATTTCGTTAATATTTAAGTCTTCTAGAAACGCAAAGAAATTTTTAAAAATTACTCCAGCTTCTATGCAATTAGAGATATTCATACAATGCATTATGAAATTACTTATTCAAAAATTGCTAACTTACTTTACTTTCACAGTTCATAAGCAGAACTAAAAATTTCGAATAACAGAGAATTTAAGTAATTTAAGAATCCGAATCCCGTTAGTTAAATCAGAGAGATCTGATGACAATGAATGCAGTTGACCACTGAACTTCCGTAAGCGTAAATCCAACGCAATAATGTAAACGGTTGTCCGTCTGCGTAATGCGTTTCTGCCAATGCGCTAGGCGTTGGTAATGCACTAATGGAAACGGAGCTTAACTCAGTATTTCAGGTAGAACTGACAGCCTTAAAAGCAGCTCTGGACTTTACTGTTACCAATGAAAGGTATAAAGTAATTTACACCGACTCAATGTCAAGCTTGCAGGCCATACAGGGCGGCCGCAGTAGACATTCGATCGTCAGAGACATACAAAAACTATTAATTTCGATTCCTGCAAGTCTCAAGCCCAAGCTTCAATGGGTTTCAGCCCATACGGGGATTAAAGGAAATGAAGCGGCAGATGTGCTTGCGAAAGGCGCAGCTATTGAGCCCCATGTGAGCAGCATTAGTGTTCCCCTTCCGCAGTCATATCTGAAAACAACTCTAAATTGTGAACTAATAATATAATGGCAAAACTACTGGGATTCGAGCACCACAGGCAGAAGACTATAATTTTCAACCAAAAGTGAACCAGAATTTAAATAGCAGCTCTTCGTACTTCACTTAGCATCTGACAGAGCATGACCCATATTTGTCCTATCTTCACAGATTTCACCTAAGAGACAGCGACCAATGTATCTGTGGCAGTACTGGTGACCCTGAACACTATCTGTATGATTGCCCGCACACAATGAATTCACATTTAAAAAGACCAGCTGCAATCAATATGTCGTCATGGTTCAAGAACATAATTAAGAATAAATATGCTCTAAGCCGCATTAGGTACTGCACTACCATTGCTAAAAGCATTGCAGACAGCCTGGAGTAACTTCTTTCCTTAGACATCGTGCCGTTAGCAGCCCGCTATGTATATATATTAATTTAATTGTCTTTTTTTTGTCTTGTTTTGTTTTTATTTATGTTTAATACTATGATTAATCCAGAACTAATTTAATGTATTTCACAATTTGTAACGTATTTGTTCATCTTTACATCTGTACCGGAGCCTATATCATATCCTTAATATATCTGTATGCCTAACATGTACCATAATAGTGAAAAGACGTTCCTCGTTTAGCGTGGGCAATTTCCGGAGGACACAGCACTTAGCTCTAAATGTAAACAATTCCCGGAGGACACAGTTCTAAGCTCTTTATTTATGTTTATTTATTTATTTATTTTTAATTCCATCGACGGGATTCAACAGGCAGAAAAGCACCTAAGCCAGTGGGCCAGCTGTTCCGTCGATGGCAGAAAGAAAGAAAGCCATGTTGGGATTTCCTACAATAGCGTCTGGCGGATCCTGCATGACAACTCCATGCATCCGATCACACCCAGCGCTTGCAGTTACTGGACGAAGTGAATTTTGCACCATGATTGGCCATTGCGCAGTGATATTTACAGATGCGCACAACAGATCCACGTTTCCCAACCATCATTTTGTTCAACGATGAGGCGACTTTCACGCGTGAGAGTATGCTCAACTCACATAACAACCATTGTGGTCGGAAGAGAAGGCACATGCAACAAGAGTCCTTGCAGCCTGGAGACGGTTTTTCAGTTAGTGTATGGGTCGGTATCGTCTGGCCGTACTTGTTTCCCAATGTCTGACAAGTGCAACCTATCTTATCTTTCTTCAGTAAGTACTACAGCAGCTATTGGACGACGCACAGTTACTCACTTGCGATACGTTCTGCCATATGGTATTATAGGGCCGGCCTCCTCACATTACAGCCTTGATGTGCGTCTCCACCTGAATGCAACATATCCTCAACATTGGATCGGCAGGGATGGTATTGGCCAGCAAGATCACAAGACCTCACTTGCATTGACTAATTCTTCTTGGGGTGTACGTCAAATAACGAGAATCCCCAGACAAACCCCGGCTAACAGTGTTGAGGAACTTGCTGCACGTATCGTGGCAGCTACTAGGGAAGTCCGGGACACATCCGGTATTTTCCAGAGCATCAGATCTTTCATGCACCGGAGATGCAAGACCTGCATCATGGTCCGGAGTCGTAATTTCGAACACCTTATTTGATGATGATCGTTGTCTGTTTTTGTCCTTATTTCTTGGTTTCTGCTGTACTAAGCATATATATATATTTATATATTTAATAATTGTACTTTTGGCAGAGGATGAAAACAATTCACGTTTAGTCATGGCCAAAAACGTAGGCACAGCACTACCATCCTGTCCGACTTTTTAAATTATAATGTAATAATTCCGGAAACATAGAAAGGAATCAGCTTGCAGTTTCCTGACAGAGTGTGACAGTGCACAGATCCTTCATGCACCGGAGATGCAAGACAACAAAACATGAAGAATTTCCAAGCTTTATTTACGCTAATATAAAACCATCACAGTAGATATTTATCCAATCATGATTAAATCCTGTACATTTCTGTTATTTAGTTATAATGAAATATGATAAATTGCTATGTACATTGATTCTTAAAATATTAAAACGCAGGTATTTTAGACGAAGAAGCAAAGCGAGGAGATATTAGCAAGGTAGAAGCAATGAAAAGAAGGGTGACGTAATTAGCTCGCCAAAATATTTAGACCAAGTAGGTGCGATTCTAGAGACAAGCTACGATTGGTTAGTATTAGTTTTGGTTGCCCTTTTCAAGCAGTGTTACGTAACTTAGAAAAATTTCGAATTTTTGAGAACAGATAAATTTAGGGGGAGAGCACCAAATTTAGAATGTTAATTTTGAGATCGCCAATTATTTTTTAAAGCAGCTATCGTATTTTGTTATATCTTACATAGTTTACCTTACAACAGGGATGTCTAACTCATAGGTACACTTGGGCCAAACAAACAAGGTTTAACTTTAGGCGGGTCGCAAGAAAAAAAAATCAATATTCATAGAAACGTAGATGTATTTCGAATAATACAATATTAAACATATATATATATTTGTATAGAAAAGAACAAGAAAAATTTAATGTTTACGTCCTGATACTTGACATCTCTTCTCTGCTATTATCTTTCCTATTTCGGGAGAAATTTTGTTTGCAGGGATAACTTTCAACGCTGATCCAAGGTGAGCATCATTAATACGGTTTCTAATAGGAGACTTATTACCTTTCATGACTGAAAATAACTGCTCACACCGATAAGTGCTACCAAACATGGAAATAATTTCATATGCGAATTTTCGAGTATTTTCAAACCTGGCTGGTAAATTTTTGTAAAATTCAGGCACGCCCACTTCAATGAATTTTGTTTTCAAATTTGAGTTGCATTGAATCTCGATCACCTCCATTTGCATATGGCTGGGTACTGGGTCAATACTTATTGAGAAAATCGAAGAAAACAAAAAAAAAATTGTTTTCGAGGGAACTAAAATCATTAAACCTCGTTTCAAATTCAGTTGTTAAATTTGCAATTTTTTCTGCGTATTTAAGTATCATCTAAACTTGATTTGTTCATGCTGCACGTCCGGAAGTGCGTCAAATCTTCATTTTTAAGTTGTTTTTCCCAAAGAACTAGTTGACATTTGAATGCTTTAATTATGTCAAAAATGTTCGTAATGATATGATCTTTTCCTTGTAACGATAAATTTAAATCGGTTAAGTGTTTGGTTATATCAACCAAGAAAGATAAATCTTGTATCCATATTGGATCGTAAAACAAACTTACGTCTTGATTTTTCGTTTTTAAAAACTGACATATTTCTTCTTTCAAATCCCAGAATTGTTTGAGAATCTTGGAGCAAGATAACCAACGTACCTCGGTATAGTAGGACAAACCCGAATATTCACTATCTAACTCACTTAAGAAAGCAGTGAATTGACGCTGATTTAAACCTCGAGATCTTATAAAATTTATAACTTTTTTTATATATGACAAAACATTCTCCATATTTATTACTTTCGTGCATAGAACTTCTTGATGTATAATACAATGCATATGATGAATGTTTGAACCGTGAATTTCACTAAGTTTTTTTCTTAGTAATGCTACGAAGCCCTTGTTTTTCCCGGTCATTGATGGAGCGCCATCTGTAGCTACAGAATTTAATTTTGCCAAAGGTAGATTGTATTTCTGCAGAAGTCCAAAAACACAAGTAAATATATCTTCTCCTGTGGTAGTACCAGGCATCGGTATTAGTTCCAGTAATTCCTCAAAAATGTTAAAATTCTTGTCACAAGAACGAAGAAACACTGCTAATTGAGCTTTGCCACTAATGTCCGTGCTCTCGTCACAGGCAATGGAGAAACTTTCGAAACTAGATGATTTTGCTTTGATCTGATCACTTAAATTCGCGGCTAAATCAGTAACTCTTTCCGCAACTGTATTTCGAGACAATGAAATTGATTGAAAAGCCTTCACATTTCCAGGACAAACAATTTCTCCAGCTTTCATTAGGCATTCCTTGATGAAATCACCGTCAGTAAAAGGCTTCGAATGTTTAGCTATCAACTCGGACAAGACGTAGCTTGCATGTACCGCCGCTTCACTTTCTTGCAATACTTTACTAAACATGGACTGTTGCTTTTTCACTCCTAACTTGAGCTCTTTCAACTTTTCTTCTCTCATTAATCCTTCGTAATTGTTATATTTCGATTTGTGTTGTTCGTAATGACGTTTAATATTATATAACTTTGGTACATTAATAGTATTATTACATATCAAGCAGATTATTTTATCTTTTATTTCACAGCAAAAATATTCTAATTCCCATTTTACTTGGAATATTCTATGTTCGTCAGCGATTTTTCGTTTAATTTTACTACCACTTGGTTTTGATATAGACATACTGAATACAAAGGGCTGGAATAAACACGGTTAACGTTAAAAAGTTAACAAAAATTTATTCTTTCCACAAGAGATAAATCAAAATGCTGAAATATTTCTTCAAAAATATTCTAACAATATCACAAAATGTCAAACGTTTAGCAAAAATCAATTCAAAACAGAGAAACTAATTCTATCTCACAGCGAAATCGCTACAAATCAATCACAGCATTAAGTAAACAAACAGTTCGCTAGAACTACAGCTACTACTGAGATGAGTTGTTTGTTCTCGGCTTTTATAAGCTTTATAATTAATTTCTCGAATATACTGGAAACATCTATAAATATCTGGATTTTTGTGGATGGCAACAGCAATTACGAGATATTTATTTATTAGGTATTAAATGCACGCGCTGTTCTATTTTTAACCTTCCAACGCAGCTGTCTTTTCAAAAATCGTCTGCGTTGCTAAGGCAACATGAAGCAAATCTAATTACAATTCTAAATAAAAAAAAACTAACTAAATAAATAACTATGAAATCCGTAACAATATGAATTAAGTAATAATTAATAATAAAGCAAAGTGCATGCAGCAATATATCGTACAAAACTATGATTGGAAAACTGAGACCATGAGTTCGGCCACATTCGGCTATCCGGGGATGCGTACAAGTTCTGAGTGCACGTGTCCCCCAAAAGCCGAAGGTAGCTGAAGCTGCAAGCTACTCACACGCATTTGTAATTTAAGTAGTGTGTGTGTCAGCTCGCTGTGAGTAATCTAACAACACTGAATAAATTATCGTTAATTACTTAGCAGTAAACATTTCATTTTTTTCTTCGTCGATATGTTATTTTATTATTATATATTATTATTTGGCGATATATTGGCCGGGCCGCAAAAATATTTGTTGTGGGCCGCGAGTTTGACATCCTTGCCTTACAACAAGAAGAAAGAAAAGAAAAGTTTTGTTTTAAAATTGTCATAATCGGATTTTTCTCCCAGAATTAAAATTAGCATGATTTATTTTTTAGAAACTCCACAATTATATTTTTAGGAACCTTTTACTATAATTAATACATTTAAAATTTACTTTTCTTTATTTAACCTGAAAACTCCATACCTTTCTCTAAATACTAACATATCCCTTATATTGGTTTTTCATTGGGCAAACTGGTGTTTATTCTTCACCAGTAGCCAAATTAGCAATTACTGTAGAAAAAGCCTCCGCTCCTTGAATAGAGGCAACTGACCTTTTTCGAGAAAAGATGCAAAGAGTGAAAGTACACGCCCGCTGTCCCCCTAGGTATACATCTGACAACCCCTAAAAAGTTTTCTTCTTTTTCTTAGGAGATTCAATTGTGGTTATGAGACTGACTTAGGTTTTTCTATTTTCTTTACTAGTCACAATCATCTGACCGCAGTTCAGTACAAAAGTGCTACCCCCCCACACGCAAATTTTAAAACAAAATTTTTCTTTCTTCTTATTGTGGGGTAAATTTAATTCTATTTTTGCGAAAATTTAAAAGTCTTGATTGTACAAGTTATTTGTCTTAAATTTCAGTCTTAATTTTGTATAGTGTTGTATTTTTATTGAGTAAAACATTTTTGCAAGAAGAACTTTGACATCTGTACATTGCTAAATACCAGTTATCTTGTTTAAAGAATGAAGGTTTTTTGATTTATTGTACTTAAGCATCCCCCAACCACCAGCAAGTTAGTACACTGATTTCATTGAAGAGGACATGCCAAATTAATCGTCAAAGTGCTAGTCTATTATTTAGTATTGCATCATATCATAATATTGTTGCGTGCAAACGGGTTCGTAATGGATTTAATGCACAAGTCAATAAAATGTTAATAAAATTGTAATGTTTATGCTAAGTTTATTAACAGTTATTTTAAGTTACGATTCTTTCCTATCTACTCTAATTTCAGCTTACAATTTCCTGCCAGAATGTAATTTCAGAAACGCAGTGAATGCAAATGAGTACTATTTAAGTCGATGCTTCACCGACTTCTACAGAGAGAGTCTGATTTCCTGACTAGCGCGCGTTTGCCATTTGGTTACATTCTCTGTGAGCTACTAGGTTCGGCCATTCCTTAGGCCCTTGCTTGGCTTCGCCGATTAAATTAATATTTAGGGGCCAACTACTTAGATTTCAGATAGCTTCGACTATAACTTTCAGGTAGCGTTAGTTAAGCTTAGTTTAATTTAAATTCATAGTAGTAGTAACGGGCCGTACTCGTGCGGTCAAAGGATGCCGCCATGGCGCAATAGAACAATGGATGACGTAAGAGAACAATAGATGCCGCAACGGGGGTCGTGCCTTTGATGTACCGCCTCCGCCATCTTGGACCACGTGACAACCGAAAGTGACGTA
>KK118628.1:0-57499 GCA_000611955.2 Stegodyphus mimosarum
ATTTTGGCATTTTTGCGATTTAGTTTTTACTTAACTGTGTTTAAAGCAAGGAGGACTGAAAATAACAGTGCTCTGACAGGTCCGGTAAAGAAGCTAAAGCGAAAAAAGGACTATAATCATCGCATCTCAAGAAATAGTAATTTAAAACATAAGCAACATTAAAAGAATATAGATTGTGTTTATATGCAGACTGCTGCTGAATGTAAAAGAAACAGAATGAGACTTAACGTATCAGTTAAATTAAAAAAATATAGTCATTGCATGCTTGCATGGCAGGCCTCACGACTAGGTTAAGATGGGGCATTAGTGCAATCAATAAATTTATTCTCCAGCTAATAATTGGGTAGAACTTTTGTATTCTCGTGTGTCCACTCCCCCCCCCCAAGCAGTTAGAACTTTTACTTTCGTAGAGTCAGTCAATAGTTGGTTAGCAGGATGTACAGCTACGCAGTCCATATTGGAAAATGGATGGAGACAAACTAATGCACTGCTTGTAAACTCCAATTTATGCTTGTCGTTAGATCTGCGTTACATCAATACCAATCATTTGAAATTGCGCCCAAGCGTTTGAGTGTTGCTTTCGTATGAAAACTCATCTTTTTGAATTACAGCTGTAAACAAAATTATAAATGTGATTTTAATTTAGAAATTAAACTCCAGTTTACGTCTTTAACGAATGGCAAAAGAAAAGTGACAGAAGAAGGGCATAGTTTTCAAGATGAATGGGAAATTACGTATGGGATGAAAGGGATTCAAGATAAATGGGAAATTACGTATGTGGTGCTGTGCGCAATAATTTTTTTTCTCTTTTTTGTAACAAGGGAATATTAGTTCCAAAAGTCTTAATTAGACTTACGTCGACTATAGACTTACGCAGTCACTGGAGACTTAGACTTTATGAAACGAATCATAAAGAAAAATTTGAAATGTTGTAAGATAAACTGGGGGGGGGGGGAAAGTTAAAATTTTTAAAATCCTGCTATAGAAGCAAATAAATACAGTTAAGCAGCAGTTCATTCAAGTTTTGCTCTTGCGCACATCATTGCAAAAATATCTAAACCATTTAGTGATGTTGAATTCGTTAAAGACTGTTTGATTAAATCAGCTGAACTTCTTTGTTCTGATAAACAATGTTTAAAAATATTCATTTGTCAGCCAAAAACATAGCAGAATGTATTCATAAAATAACTAGTGATTTGCGATATTAGTTACACGCAAAAATTATAGAATTTGCAGCATTCTCAATAGCAGTTGATACGAGTATTAATAGCATGAATTAGAACAGCTTGCCGTTTTCGTACGAGGTGTTACTGATGAATTTGAAATAGTTGAGGAATTACTGGATCCTATGAAAGGAAAACTATTGCACAGAAAAGTTTTTCCTGATATAGAAACTGTATTAGGTAAATATAAATTAAACTGAGATAAAATGGTTGGATTTTTAACTGATGGTGTAGCTGCTAGGGTTGGTAGAAAAACACAGTAGAGATAAAATTAAGAAATATAGTGAAAGAAGAAAATTTTCAGAATACATTTTGAGTTATACATTGCATTATTCATCAAGATGCACTTTGTGCCAAAAGTTTGAAAATGGGTAATATTAAGGAAACGGTAATTAAAACAATAAACTTGACTCGTGGACGAGCTGTGAATCATCGAGAATTTGTTGTATTGCTTCAAAATAAATTGAAAGTGATATGGACAAATGATTTGTTATAATGACGTGAGGTGAATTCGAGGAACTCATTAAAACGATTTTTTGATTTAATAAATGAAATCAAAATTTTCAATGACGTGAAAAAAATCCTACCATCGTCAAGCTATATAATGATACATAGATCATAAATTTAGAATAAATTTTATTAAATTAATAATTATTTTCGTTAATAAATTTTTAAACAATTTTCATTATTTCTATAATAAATTTTAAAATTGTTTTCGTTACCATTAAAAGCGGACTTGAACCTACAAAGGGAACACAACCTACAACTGGAACTAATTAATTTATAATGTGATATAAATTTTACTCAAGGATTTGAAGACGCCTATCTGATTAACTCGAAGGGTAATCGAAAAAGACGTCAAAACATAAATATCCCCAGTTGCGAATTGTAGCAATAAGAATAATCGCTTTGTTTGGGAATATATTTATATATGAACAGTTTTTTTTCGCAGTTGAAAATTAACGAGTCTAGCAAAGGGGCTCGACTGATAAATGAGCATCTGTAATTCGTGATAAAGATAGTTTCCAGTAACTTTTCTCCAAGGCTACAAACGTTATTGCACTCGAAACGCAATTAAGTGACCAAGCTGTAGTCAAAAATAGAAAATGTTTAATTATTTACATAGAGTGCCTGCTAAAGTAAGGTACACCAGCACCTCCTAACAGGTTAGGTTAGGTTGTTCAATTATGGCAAAGCACACGAGGGCTATCTGCCTAAGGGGAGGGATGCCTTCGTGGAGGACTTTCTAAGGGAAACTGGCTCGTATACCCGTTACACATGGGGAAAGCCACGAAAGCGCCCATGCAGCCAGCCCGTTCGCGGGATTCGAACCTCGGACCGAACTACCAGTGTTCAGCGTCTTTACCGCTCTGCCACTGGTGGGCCCACCTCCTAATAGAAGAAAGCTAGGACACTGAAGCGAGAGGAAGCTCTGACAAAGAATATGTACTGTTAAGAAGGAAAACTTCGCAGAAGCAGAAGTGGCTCCCTTCCAACGAAAAGGGAAACAACTGCGCATGCGTAAAATATCTGTCGCCAAAAAGCGCCAAAGCTCGAAGCTGAATGTCGAAGTTGGTTTGGACAGGTTCGACCTTTACGTTTAGCAAGAGATTAAACAAAGAATAGGTTCTTTGGTTTCAAGTAGCGATATGGACAATGGAAGTTCAACAGCCAGTGAAAGTGAAACTTCACCTAATATTTCATCATTTCCGAGTTTAAATTATCGCGACAAGTCAAAGAACGGTTCATCTTAAACCGTGTTCCTCGATTTCCTATACACGTCGCGAAGGGGAAAAATGTCGGCTAGGTACCAAAGAACCGGCACATCACAGAGGGGAAATTCTCGCCAACAGATTCCGTCGCCAAATACCTTGGCGAATGTTCCCTTTTCTTTGTAGCGGCGTTGCAGACAAAGTGGTTTACATTACGCCTATGGAGCCTTTCCTTCTTTACGTAGAGGTTCTTTGGCTCTGACATCACAGGAAATCGTCTAAAACGAACCTCCCTCCTTCCAGCAAGCTCAAAGCTCCGTAGTACTTGGCGATCGACGAACGTGGGGCGATTCTTTTCAATTTTTATGTTAATTATTTTCGTGATCTTATAATTTCATAGGATTAAATAAATGTGCTTCAGCCACATGTCGTGGAAATCATGAAAACGATCCAAAAGCTCTTGTTTTGAATTTTCCAAGTGAACCTGAACTCAGAAATTTTGGATAAGAAGTCTGCAAAGCAAAGATGGCTACTAAGCATAAGAAGTTAAGTTAGATTTTGTTACATTTTTTATGTTTTTTAAGGTCTTTAACAGTTTTTTTATTATTTTTATTGATACGTTTGTAGTGTTTGTTTGCGTTATTAAATTTCAGTCTATTGATAAGAAGTTTATGGTTAATACTAGATTTAAGTCTCGCCAGTTTTAATAACTTCAAAGAAATATTTTCCTTCAAAACTAAAAATTTTAATCATGAAAACTGTAATATTAACTTTCTCAAATTCCTTATTTGGGTAAAGATAAATGTGAATGAAATAAAATTTCACATAACAGGAAGAATACTAGATTTAGTAGTTACATAAAAGGCAATGATTTATAAATACTTTTTAGTGTATTGCGCATGCAGATTTCTTAATTATTCCAAAATCGTCATAATTTATGTGCCAAAGGCAAGGAGCTAGCAAATAATAATAGGTTTCATTTTAAAATTTTCGTATTGATTTTTATAAGTTTGGTATCAATGTATTGAAAGTAATACGTTCGATACTCAGTGTTTGACGCTGCTAATTATTTCCCAATGTTATAGATTTCTTTAAATCGAAATAAACTGAAATCATCATGATGAGCTTTCTAGACATTACAAATTACTTAAACAATTATACATGTAATTGAAATTATACTATTACTGGCATTTTAATTGGTATTTAGTTATGAAAATAATTACTAAATATTAACATATATGTAACTATTGTAATGACAACAAGTTAATTTAAAAATGCCTTGTTTTACAGGTGTGTAACTTGCATTTTCGAGGAGCTGAAATAGTACTATTTCTTTGCCATGTTTGGAAAAGAACAATTTCCTGATAGCTCATCCTACATATCATCAAGTTCTACATCAAGAGTCACCTGAAAAGCGTCTAGAAGGAAAATACGTGGAGAAAGAAATAGAATAAAGTTTAAAAACAAAAGAAAAGTATAATGATGAACGATCGTTTGAAAACTTAAAGGGAATTCAATAATTGCCTAGAATGTCAAATTAAAAAAAATTTTCGACAACTGTGCATACTGAAAATTCTATTATGTTAATTGATATTTTAAGTGACCCAGCTCCAGAAATTTTGAAATCGGTAGAAATAAACGAGAACCTAATTGTATCTAATTATATAAAATATGTTGCTGTAACATCAGTCGGTAAATTTATTTTCCCCTTTAAGAATTAGTTTCTAGAAGTACTAAAGGAAGTTGAAAGCCCTGTCTCATAACTTTCAAAATGGAGAATTTCCTTTCAGAGCGAATAAATCCAATAAATGTCAACAAAGAGAAATATTGATGTGCTCCAGGTTTACTTACTTTTTGTAGTTTGTGAAACTCGTTCTCACCAGATACATACAAGTTTTAACGCCATTCATGTTAGATTGCTGTTCCCCACCCTCGTACTCTTCGTATAATTTGTCCAAATTTTTGTGTTAACCCCATTACTGGGCAATTTAATGATGATTTTTTAGGATATGTTTAAACAAAAATCCAAAGATTTAGAAGAAAATGATCAAACTGTAATTATTATGATGGATGAAGTGCTAAGTTCATGTTTTGATTTTAAAGGAGGAAATTTGTGCGGCATGGCCTACAATTGTGAAAATGCTGCTATAGTTCGACAGCCTCATCCGCGACCATGAGCGCAAACACGCATGCGCCATTCGGACCGAATTATTCTTAAAATAGGCTGGATGGATAGGAACTTTCTTTCCCCCCCAACATATCTCTTTCCGGAGAAGAGAAGACTTTCACGTAATCTTTCGCATCACAGCAAGTAATAACGCCTCTTTTGGACGAGTCTAAGTGTTTTGGCAGAATGCCAGCCAGGGTTGCGTTTGAGACGGTCGAACTATACAAGTGCTTATGTTTTTGTGTTGCGCAGCTTATTATCACCTTTCAAAGATCTGGCGCATATATTACCAGTTAAATCATTAAACGCTGAGGATCTGTACCAATACCTTATAATGCATTTCTCCCGCCTTCTTAGCATGCCTTTGTGGTGTACTGGTCGGCGCTCCCGGCTAGGGCATTGTTCATTTTTCATCTCCTGCTTCCAAAAAAATCCTAATGTTTCTACAACCTTAGGAGAATAATAATTGGTTTAGAAAATATAGGTTGCAGAATTGTGGTTGTGATCTGTGATAATAATTCAATAAATATAAATCTTTTACAGTAAAACTACTACTGTTATACTAGGAATTAGTCATTATAGTAATTTCGTTGATATTGACATGTACTGACTGTTCCACAGTCAGATCACCTGTAAAGTGATAATATTGAAAAACTCATTTCTATGCTCTTAATTTGTTGTCGTGTGAAAAAGTGATTGGGTTGTGTTTCAAGTGGCTACTATTTTTATCAGGTAAACATCATTTTGGTATATCAATGCTTTGGATAAGGTGTGTCTCAAGTTACGAGCGCCCAAGTCGGAAATAATGATTTTCAACTGTGTTTTCAGATAACTTGTGTCGCATAATTAACACTCAAGGTTTTCTGGAAAATCATTATAATACTTTCCTTTGCTTAAGTTTAATAAGCATAATAATAAGTAACTTAAAAGACTGCAATTTTAGCTTGGAAGAAATGGCTAAATTGCATTGCAGGCAGAGACCAGTTACTTTCAAATTGGATACTTATACATATGTAAATGTTTTATATTTTTCTATATTTAAATAGATAATTGATAATCCCTTACTTTAAATAACATCAATAAGTGTTTTTACATGTTCTGGTGAAGCTTTTCCACGCGTTATTTAATGTATCTTTAAATGCTTTATAAATAATAATAGCTATCTTAGAATTTTTTATCAGTTGTGCACCTGAAGTGTTTCAAATGGCAAAGGATAGTCTTTTCAAGAACTTGCCTGATTTTTATCCATATTATGGCAATATCGTAATACATAAGCAATACCTTGTTTAAATAATTAATAATCTGTTATCCAGGAATGAATTAATTTCTTCCCTGATGATGCTGATTTTTTACTATTCATATTTTCTTCCTATTAAATTGCAAACAGAAAATCCTGCATGTAAACTTTACTGTCTATTCTTCATGAAAATTTTCAGTTTCTATTTGCCCTCCTTTTTTTTCCCAAGTATGTTTTTCCCATAGGAAATATATTGTTCTTTTCACAGATTTTATAGTAAGATTTGATAAACTTTCTATTTGCATACGTTTTTAATGTTGACTTCATATATGAAAAAAAAAAATCAGAAAGATGATCCTGAGCTGATAACTGATGCAGACACCAGAGTTTAAGTTTTGGAAAAGACGCTTGAACAGTTTCATATATAAATCAGTTATATTCCAATACAAAGATATTTATACAGGGTGTTTATAAAGTCCCGGACCCATTTTGATGTTTAATAACTCATAAAATAATAAAGAGAGATTAAAATTAATAACATAAATGGTTAGATAGACTCAAAATATTTCATGACTCTTGTCAATGAACTTCCACTTGTGCCCCCTTCGTCGCACGGAGAATATCAAGTCGATATTTAATTTCACGCCAGGTGCCGGCAAGCATGTCGGCATCCACAGAGGCACTTTACAAATCCTCAAAGGAAAAAGTCCAGCGGCGTTATATCAGGTGATCTGGGTGGTTAAGGAATTGGACCTCCTCGCCCAATCCATCTTCCTGTAAAATGGTCATTCAAAGAACTACGAACGATGGTACCCCAATGAGGTGGTGCACCATCTTGTTGCAAAAAGACATGTGGCTGAAGCTCTTCTAGTTGTGGAAATACGAAGTTTTCCAACATGTCTAAGTATACGTCTGATGAGACCGGCTTTTCTGTAAAAGAGAAAGGCCCAATGACTCGGTCGTGCATTAGTTCACACCACACATTAACCTTTGGGGAATCCCTTTGTGCTTCACGGTATTAATGGGGGTTTGCAGATCCCCATATGTGCACATTATGGCGATTAACAATGCCAGAAAGATGAAAGGATGCTTCGTCGGAAAACATTATGCGCTTCAGAAATTCAGCATCATCTTCTATCCTCCTTAGCATATCTGTTGCAAAGGCCATCGTCCTAGGCCCTAGGCCTATCGTCCGGATCCAAAACTTGAACAATTTGAACTTTGTATGCATGCAGTCTTAATCTTTTCTTAATAACCTTGTACACTGTCGAAATTGGCATATCCAATTCTCTTGCCGCTGATCTCACAGATCTTCTAGGATTGTGTAAAAATGTCTCTCTGACACGCTCAACATCAAAATCGCTTGTGCAGAAACGTCCGGAACGTTTCTTATCTGCGATACTTCCAGTTTCTAGAAAATTCTTTTTCCACCGCAAGATGCTGCTTTTGGATGGAGGATCTTTTTGGTAAATTCTTCTGCTATTTCTCAGTGTTTGCATTATGGATTTCGTTTCTATGAACCACCATAAAATATGTGCTTTCTCTTGTGGTGTATGCATTCTCCTTAATATCCGGTCGAATAAAACATCACATAGAAAAGTACTAGAACAAACACATCAAAAGTAAACATAACATTGCAATAGTTGCCAAAAACAAAAGAGAGAAAAATGCAATTAATAAGGAGACGATATTTATAAAAGTACAGATATTTAGACTGAAAAATGAAATTATCTGACATTAACCACACGCGCAGACGATATTTACAAAAGTAAAAATATTCAAACCTGAAAAGGAAAATATATAAGTTATTCCATCAATAAATTCCATAAGTTTGTTTATATCTTCATTATTTTCTGAGTTATTAAACATCAAAATGGGTCCGGAATTTTTTAAACACCCTGTAAAGCAGGCTGTGATTGCAGCCTCAAGAAAATGTCCATTAAGAGAGAACTTCCGAAGCATACAGAGGTATGGTTGCTTTTCGAGAACAAAGGTTTAAATTTATTCTGTTCAGTACCTGTTTACATTGTTCAAAAATATTCGTTGTTATTGACTAATTGGAAACTGAATTTGCAGATGCTTTTGAAGTTCTTGCTGGTCTCCGAATCAATGTAGGATAGTACAACATTTTAAAATTGCAAGATAATACTATTGGGCTGCACATTTTTGAAGAGGTCCAACAAATAAATGTTCACTATTTCATTAGTACCTCACACCTATGCGTCATCAACTGGGAGGTGTGAAGAAATGAAACTCAGTTTAAACCCAATTTACTGATAAACTGAATTTGTTCTTGTGCAGAAAATGAAATCATTTATTTATAATACTGTTTAATACCAAATTAAGTTAGCTGCAGCAAATTTAACTAAGAGTTAGTTGTAGCAAAATGTGCAACAAAGTTGACTTTGTCAGGTCAGTAACATGGGAAAAGTTTTTTTTTTTTTTAATATTGTAATCTTTTGTTTCGTGTGCAAAAGTTTAAGTAACGCATTTTTTATGTAGCATAATATATAGTTTATAATGTCGAATCTCTTCCTCCCAACCTAGAGAAGGCTTAAGTGTCGCCATTATAATTAAGCCTTACTGATAGCCTACCTAAACTTAGCTGCCGTTTTGGTTTTATATGTGTTAAAATATATTACATTGATATGCTTCATAATGATAAGAAAATTATTGATTGCTCAGAGCAGTTTAGTACATGGATTTGTGTTTAGTACATGGATTTGTGTTGTTGTGTAAAAAATGTCTCGGACTGCTGCAAAGTTTTGCATATATTAAAAAAATATGAGTCAACTCGGGGTATGTTTTTTTTAATTACGTGCAAACATATTTTGGTACTTACGTACTATGACGACTACCTTGGCGACATTTGGAGATAAAAATCTTCATTGGCATTTTTTATTTTATGTTTATAAATTAAATAAAAGAACTTCATCAAAGCAAATTAATTTAAATGGTTTTAAATCATATTAAAATGTGTTTTCTTGATCATATTAATGTATAATGATGATAAATTTAATGTATAATGAATTAATGTATAATGATGATAAATTTAAATGGCTAGAGATTTATTGCTTTAAAACTCTGTAGACTATTTAAAAAGATGTTACTTGTATGTTACAACTTGGGTGTTACTTTGTTATTCTGATTGTTTGCTTAGAACTGCAAATGAAAAATTATTATTTTTCACTTGTGAAACTTCATTTCCAAATTCAGGCATACAACTAACATAATACACTTGAGTATATATGCAGCTAACATTATTCGTTTTAAGGATTTCGTAATAATTTTAAATTGCATTGTTGACTTATTTACTAAACAAACTTCTAATATACTAATTTTAGTTAAAATTTAGTATATTTTTATATTATTTATTTTTAAAGACAAATTAATTTGATCCGAAGGAAAATGAAATGATACGCAATAGTTTGTATGCAAATAATATAGAAAATCATTTTTCGTGTGAATATTAGAAAAATATAGGCCAGCATTAGGAATGGCAACTGTAAATATTGATTTATGAGAGTAAACTCAGAAATTCCTTTTTAAGTTATTATTGCTGATTTTAACATATTAACTGCTGTTCTTAAACCTTCCAGGGTATGTTATTTATTAGTTGAACATCGCTTGTAATTCACAGTCCAGAGGACAGTGGTTCAAACACCGCGGGATGCATCTTTGTACTGATATCTTTACAAAAGAGTACACAGTGCGCAGATCGTACACAATCATGTCGCAAAATCCATCAACTCAACACAACTTGAGCTTGGTTTGCGAAATTTGTGCATCATGCAAATAGTGTGTGAAATGTTACACCTGTTCACCCGAGACAGCCGTAAAAGAGATGTCTCATCAGGGTTGTATGTCGAAGATCATGGTCATGGAGCAATTTTCATAAAATGATAATTATCAGATGGTTCTACTTTTAAGGTGAATTGTGGGCGCAAGGCACGATCGGCAGTTTTTCCGGCAAGTCCCCATACTTTGCACAAAACCATCCTGCAGGCTGTGAAACGTCTTCGATCAAGCAGACCAGCTAAGATAGGGTGAAAAGTACAAACGGAAGATGTATTATCTTACGCCCTCAAATATCCGAACAGCAGCACAAGAGAAATAATTGAAAACTGTGGCCTCTCAAGAAGTCGCGTTTGGAAAATCCTAAATGAATTACAAATTCATCTATACTGACCAACACCTGATCAGGCATTGCTGAATGAGGATGCAGTGAGAAGCTTCGCATGTTGGAACTTCGTCATGAACAGAATGTTGGTTCAGCCAACATTCTTCGTAGATACAGTGTGAACGGATGAGGCGTGCTTTTCGCGGGAGGAAATGTATAATGGGCAGAACACCCATTATCCTGTTACTGGGAAATACACTATGCTTAGTCGACGTTCGACATTAAATATGGCTTTCGATTAATTTTTGGTGGGGAATTTACAGTAACAGGCTAATCGGCCTAATATTTTACCAGGATACGCTAACGGTCGCACGAAATTTAGAATTACTGTAAGTCCTAATACCCGATTTTGTTGAGAACCTGCTGTTGCTTCAGCTTCGGAATGGATGGTTCCAACATGACAGCGCGTCTATGCACAAGACATTACCAGTGAAGCAAAACCTGATGGAGGAATTCGGAGAACGGATAATCGGCTACGGCGACCTCTACGTCTACCTGATTCGACTCGTTGGACTTTTTCCTGTGGGGGGTATTTCAAACAGAAGGGGTATGCGACCCTTCCGCAAACATGGCAGGACCCTAAATGACGTAGTAAAGATGATTGCGCAAGCGTGTCATTACAACGTGTGCAATGTGAAGTTCAAACAAGGGTCTAGATGTGCATTTAAATTGGCGGAGAGCAGTTGGAACATCAAAAATAAAGGTATTGTGTGATAACTAGTTGTTTTTTTTTCTTTCTAAGATCGTTTCATCACGGCATTGTGTAGGAAATCGCAAACAAGCAAATGCCCGTTTAAAACGTTCTGTTTTTAGCATTCATGTCCCCTCGTACTAAATCGATGATCTTCTACAACTTTGTATATCACTTTTCCCTTCTATCTCGCACCGTTTTCGAGAAGCGGTCCTATCTCTACCAGATGGTGCTGTAAGTTGTCTTATCTAGTAGCGCATAGCCATTTTACTATTACTTAGACACCACTTTTTATACTATAACTGCAGCCGTTCGGCAGTTAAATGGGTGGTACCTGGCTTTATTGGGCACTTTGTATGCAATCCTATGAACTTTTTTCTGCCCTTGTCGATAAAAAATTTAGTACATTAAGGAAACAGAATAGATTTTCGTTATTTGTCCTCAAGTTTTGTTCCATTGAGGAAGTTTTCTATGAAAATTTGGTAAGTTTTCATAATTAAGTTTATTTTATGTTAAAAGTAAGCTATTTAGTGGTTAATTCAATATATTAGAATTATTTGAAATAGGTGTCAGAATTTAACATTTAGCTGCTAGTTCACTTGAATTACGAAATGTAACCAACAGAAATTTGTTTCATATAGAAAATAAGCATGATAAATTTTAATTTTTCCTTTCCATTGTTATAATTATATCTCTGCGTGTTTTGATAAACATTTAGCAAATGAAATTTGAAATTAAGTTAAAATCTAGTTAATTGTTTGAAATTTCGTTGGAAAGGTTCTGGCATTCTGCTTTCAGCTCGTGCATGCGGCTGGCATCCAATTTAAGTTTGAGACCACTGAGCTAAGGTACTATAACGATCTACTGTAATGATCTATGATCTACGGTAAGGTGCTGGCGAAGAAATCTAGGTCTGAACATTTCGGTGAAAGCTGGTTGGTGGGCTCGAGTCAAGTAAGTGAAGTTTAGTTTCATACATGCTTTATACTTGACCTTGACATAATGCAGGCAAAGAAAGGAGATTGGAAAGGAAGTGAGACAGCAAGCAATTATTATTTACACCTAATTTTTAACCGAAAATGCCGGTGCTTTAGCTCAGGAAATACCGGTTTCACAAAACTGCAAAATAGCACAAAATACCGGTATTCAGTATACCGGTGTACCGATGTTGCAGTCGCTACTTAATATTGAAAAAATAAATGCGCATTTTGCTGCTTTATTTGAAAGTACTAGAATAGAGTTTGAATGGCCGATTGTTAATGTTAGTACGTTGCTTTTATAATAAAAGAAGAAAATGTATCAGAAGGTATTCCGACGTCTGTTTAGTAACTAGTACTTATAGGTTACCTCCATCCACATTTTCTTGGCGACAAAACATGTTTAGGACATTTTGGTAGCCTTTATCTTTCCTTTAAGCTCGAATTCCCCCCTATCTTTTTACTTCAGCAGCTACTTAGTCAGTTGATAATTATAAGTAAGTATGACTTAAAGAACTTGCTGGGGATGGAACCAGAACTGTTAGAGGTTAGGTTAGGTTAGGTTATTCACTTATGGGAAAGCACACGAGGGCTATCTGCCTAAAGGGAGGGATGCCTTCGTGGAGGACTTTCTAAGGGAAACTGGCTCGTATACACGTTACACATGGGGAAAACCACGAAAACGCCCATGCAGCCAGCCCGTTTGCGGGATTCGAACCTCGAACCGAACTACCAGTGTTCAGCGTCTTTACTGCTCGGCCGCTGGTGGGCTCCAGAACTGTTAGAGATAAGTACGTGAGGATTAGCAGAATGTCACTGGCGGTACTTGTTGTCATAAAATCATTGTCAAGACAATGTGAGACGGGATAACCGATTAAGTATTGAATAAATTATTTTAGAAATAATATTCCTTAGAAATATATATAGTAACAAAGGCTAAAGTTCGTATAAACACAGAACGAAATGTAACAAAATGCAGCATAATTTATATCTATTTTGATTTTTCAGTGATTTTAAATTTTAAAAAATCAGCGAAATTTGTCTTATTTTTCAGTGCATCAAAAATTTCCTAAACTTTCTTGAATGCATGACAAAAATAGAGTTTTTCAGTAATAGCTGAAAATCTCCAATAATTTACTGCCAGCTGTTGTCTTGGAAAATTTATTTTAAATGCATTTTTATTAAATTTTCCTATAAAGAGAATCATTATATATTCCTGTGGCGCTAAATGTTAAATTCAGGAACCTCACTTACTGAACACAACTGAAAATTTAACAATTTAAGTTCATTAACTAGCAGTAGGAGATACAGGCAAGAATTCCTCCTCAATAGAACAGTAATTTAAGCGATGAAATTCAAAAGCTCAGGCCGTTTATAAAACATGTTGAATAATTATTGACATGTTTAAGTATTCAGGGATTTACAAAAAAGTTATGTCTTCTCCATGATTAAGAAGTAAGGAAGCTAAGGAAGTCGTTCTTACAATGAATGAATCAGAAATTAATTGAAATATAAAATTAACTACTGATTATGGGCGTCTATGTAAGACAACAGTTTGGAAATATAAATAGGGCTTACAGATCAGTCAGAAAGTGACGTGAAGCATCCTATTTCTCCCCCCCTTTCGATGTTCTGAGCGGGAGAAGAATAAACTTTTTTCAACATGCGTCGGGACATAGAAATATAAGGCGCTAGGCCCAGGGTAGTAATTAATCAGACTTAGGTAAAAATAAACTTCGTAGTGTTCATCTTTAGCTAACTTAACTTCTTTCTATTTACGAGGGGGGGAAATGGGGCATAATGCAAAAATATTCCTTTGATGCTTTCACCTGGCAGGTGGTCCAATAAATTGCTGCTCCGTCACCCGTATATGCAACACTTAAAATAGTGTTTTTTCCCTTGAAACCAGATATACTGTCATAATATTTCATTCCTGTTTTTCAAGAAAATAATAGGTCATATATATGTTTCATCCATGCATGGAATCTACATCATGGAATATCGATCCAGAGGTATTTATTTGACAATTTGTGTAATATATATATGAACTAATAATTCGTAATAATTTATAATAAAACTTTCCATTATCCTTGTAGAGACATTAGGTATTTGGAAGTAGGAATATTGAAAAATGAGCAGGGAATCGAACCACGGACCTCTAGATCACTCGTCGAGCGTGTTGACCATTACACCACAAAGGCACGCGAAGGAGGCGGGAGAAATACCTCCAAGAAACAGATATACACTTGTAATTATGTAATTAATTAATTAATAGACAGACAAAGGAGGTTAGAATAGAAGGAGGGAGGTTCAACTCAAACCGTGAATCCTCGGCGCCATGTTACTGCAACTGCTGTGACTCTTGCCATGAAGTTTGTCATTGCAACATTATTTTGTTTAAATTTTTGAAGCATGGGATCTTGTGTTGCATATGAATGCATGAACAGGTTTTCTAAAAAGATTCCTGGATTACTTTTCAAGAGTAAGTATTGATTTTGTTTTATGTAATTTGATAAATATGTTAAAAAATATCACAATGCCATGTTATTTTCTTTCCAGAAGTGAAAAAAAGGTCTTGATAATAATCAAAATATGTACATTAAATACATTTTAATGTTTTTGTTTATAACTGGTACCTTCGTTCCTTAACATGCAGTGATATATGCTAGGATTTAAACTATATAATTTGAACGTTTTAGGTAATTTTCATGAAAAGTAAGAAATCGATTGTTACTACTTTTATGAATTGTAAAGGTGTTAATTAAAGTAATGCTTTCCCTTATGTATTAATAAATATTCATTTTTAAGTTTTGGGAACTGTTATGAATATAATTTGTGTACTTGATCAAGATAAACTGTTCTGTTGTTAAAATTTGTTTGCATAAGCTTACATATTTTTAGCCAATATAGCGATAAAAATAAGTAAAATATTTACATAATTGAACATGTGGAAAGACGTATCCAAAAACTGATCTAGGTATATTTCTGAAATTAAGCTTAGTTCAAGGCAATTTCATTGAGATTTATAGATGTGAAACAAGCATGAACTGAAAACATTAAATACACATAAATCTGTTTCATTTTATTAATATTTATTTTCTTGCTGTTACAAGGTTGTTGGTTCTGAAAAGATTCCATTTTAGTTAGAATAGAATTTAAATGAGCTTTTAATTTTTTTTAATGGAACTTGGAGATGCACTGAGCTGAGCAACCATTCCTTAATTAGCTGTTGCTTTTGACATGTATCATGCAAATATTTTTGCTATTTATTTTTATCTCTATTTGTTTAGCATTTTAGATTTTCTGATTGCATGAAGTTATTTCATTTAATGTAGATGAATCAAAATTAACACTTTTCTCAAGTTTCCTCAAAAACAATCTCCCCTAAAATACTTCCAAAAATTGATAAATGGATAAAAGTTGCAATGTGTTTTTTAATTAAGAATTATTTTAATTTGTAAAGTATGCCAATAAATGCTTTAAAAAAAAGAAAAAAAATTATTTGCATCAAGTACCAATCTGCTGAAATTAGCTATTTCAACAACTGTTATAGCCAATAAAAAATATGTGAATTTCTGTTTTAGTGTATTACAACTTAAAACTGAAGTATTTAAGCATGCTAAAATAAAATAACTTTATTTTTTATCTCTTAAAATCTGTATATGAAGTGATTCTTCAATAAATTATGATAATATTGTGAATAAAACTGAAATATCACTTCTTAAAGGAAAAATTGGAAAGTACACCCAACAGGTTGCTAATAAAACCTAAACAAATCCTTGAAATATGCAGAAACATCATTTTTAAAGGCTTTAATGTTATACACATGAATTTAGATTTCGAACTATATCTTAACTTATCTTCGAACTACATAGTAAATTATGGATATCATCTTTATTACTTTAAAACAAAAATTTAGCAATATAAATTTAACATATTTTTACTGGAAAATATATGCACGGAACAGCTTAGAAACATGTACGTTTCACTGCCGTAATGCAATGTTTTGATTTTTCAAACATGGACACCGCTTGTTAGGTTGGGTTTCATTCTCAGACAGTGGAGGAAACTCCGAACCTCCGCGATTTAAGGTTAGGCTAGGTCACTGGAATATGGCAAAGCATAGGAGGATTATCAGTCTAAGGGAAAGGTTGCCTTTGTCAAGGGTTTCTAGGGAAAAATGGCTCGAATTCACGTTGCACATGGAGAAGCCACAAAAGCCAACCATACAGCCAGCCCGCTTTCCAGGGATCGAACGCAGGCCGTTTTTCTAGCATTCAGAAGTCTTAAGCACATGGGCCAGTGGTGGAGCCTAGGTACATTTATAAGAGATATATTTATACTTGTAGAGTCATTACATTTTTTTTGAAGGAGGAAACGTGAAAAATGAGCAATGTCCCAGCCGGGACTCGAACCTAGACTTTCCGAATACGCGCCGAGTGTGCTACCATTATACCACGAAGGTATGCGGAAAGGAGAGAGAAAAACCTTAAACTTTATATGCTTTATGAAGGTTGCCCAGCGCAAAGTAAGTCGTAAACCTTCACTTAGATATCCATAGAAGTGTTGGCTCATTGATGAAGGTCAGTTTTTAACTTAAAAGCAGCAGTTTTCATAAAAGTGCCGGAATCGTTATGTAAATTTGGTTTTAGTTTTATAGCTATAATTTATGAAATAAAATCACATTATCTTTATGCAAAATATTTCACTTTTTGATACCGCTTCGTTATGAAAATCACTGAATTTTAACAGTGGTACCAAGGACTTCCCTTTAATGTATTGTCACATTTAGAATCATTTAATGGCAGCAAAGATATTTATATTTAGCAAGAAATTTCGATTACACTTTTCTTATCAAAAAGTTTCACTTAAATTAGAATAATGTATTTAACAGATGTTATAATCTTTTAGATACATTCTGATCCGAAAACTGTTTTTATAGCAAAAATAATATGCTAATTAATAGCTGAACCATTAAAACCTCTTTTAGTATTCGAAATTGAACCATAAAATCTGCTTTCTCTTTAAATACCATGTGAAATAAAACAAACAACAGGAAATACGAGCTGAGAACTCGACTAAATTATTAATAAATTCTCATTTCTTCGAAAATAAGGGTTACTTTCTTAATATTGTAAAATGTTTTAATTACTATTGTGAACAAATGTTTGCAATAGTTTAAACTTTTGTAATAACTTTCGTTACTAATAAAAAGGAAGTGTTTTATGAGTACCTTGTGTTACCGTTACGATTAATGAACTCGCTACAAATTATTCATGTTCATTGGCTTAAACTGCAGGTCACAAGTTTCTTTTTTCTTTTCTTAATTAGAAAAAAGTTTGACTTTGATTTGCAGATAGGGGAAATGCATAGAAAGACCTTTCCAGCAGTCTTATCAATGATAACTCTGTTACGTCTTCTCTCCTACCCCCCCTTCGATTCGGTATTTTTTGTTATGAATGTCTGTTTGCTTCGAAGTTTTACCTTTTTCATGAAAACACAACAGACCTCAGAAGATTACTACATAGAAAAAACTTTACAGTTAGCTTAAAAATATGCTTATGCGCTAAAATCCTAAACTATATTTAAAAACCTAACTTCAAGCATAGCAAAGCAAAACTGCTTGCATAACGATGCCTAGCCGTAATCCAGACATGTCTATACGCGTCTTAGCAGGTTCATATGTCATGCAGTCACCCCACTTGTTGACAAGCAACTTTTATTTGTGGAGTGTTCTTGAAGGGAGTTTCCATAGTATCAAGAAACTCAAACAGAATATCACGAATGACATTCGCTCCGCAGTATTACCATCGAGGAATTGAAACATAGAGGTATAAACCTGCTAAGATGCTCATATACGTGTCTGGATATTGATGGAGGACATTTCTCATATTTATTGGAAAGGTTAGTACTAATTGTTCGTTACTTCCTGTTTCCATTATATCGCATCAATCCAAGAAATAATTTAGTTTTGAATCGAAGGGGATAAGGTGACCGGGTTTTTAGTGCCTATTCTTGAATTTTTTCTAAAATATATAATTTTGAAATTTTCGTTTATGTGAAAGAACACACCAAAATTAACGTTGATAAAGCTGGTATCTTACGTTATGCATTTTTAATCTATGAATTTAGGGAGTTTGTAGGCATTTATGATCACATGTATAAAAGTATTTGCATTTAAAGTGAATACTGTTTTCATGATCATCTTCACTATATGTGTACTAATCTAATTATATGTAATAAAATAAGAACTATTAGTAAGGTATTCATTTCTAAATGAATCTGCTTGGTAAAGAAGATGTTATCGAATTTCTTGAGAACTAAGAATAAGCTTTATCGTTCGCAAAAGAAATTAAATGCATGAAGCGCTAACACAAGAACACACTAGAAATATTTTGAAGGAAAGCAAATTTTTGATCAGAAATTTTCTGACAGGATTTATATCTATGTGAAGTTAAATGAATGTAGCAAACAATACATATATAAAAGAAATTTTAGATTATGTAAACGTCGATATTTCGAAGTTTTGGGAAATCGAATTCAGTGTTTCCCACAGTGAAATGTAATAAAGATTACTGTTATCAAACAATTTTTGCTTAATTCGAAATATTCGCTATGCAGTACACACCGTTTAATGTGATCTCTTTTTCCCACAATTATTTTGATAGCATTAACCGAATCATAATATTAAACGGTAATAAAAAAAACAGCAATGAAGTTGAATTAATTTAATATTAATATAACTAGAAACATATAAATTGGTGCTTTCTCAATTTTTTAATTAGGAAAAAGCAAACATTTATTTATGAATTTCTTTAATGCAAAATTTCTTTATGAACTTTTCATAACATTTCTGCAAATTATTTGACCGATGCTGTATCAATGATCTTAATTCTTGGATGGCATCCCTCACTGAAAGAGAACCTGGTAATGTAAAATTAAAAATTAGGAAAAAAAAATCTTAGTATATGTTGTCATGCCCCCCTCCCCCAAGAACAAAGAAAAAGGGAAAAAATTCAACAGAATTTATTTTCCCTCCTGAAGGAGAGGGACCTGTGGCTGACCGCTTTCAAAATCGATAGAGTTATTCAAAATCTACCCCAAGTAATGTTGCTTTGTTTGCTTACAATGTCTTGCATGCTTGCTGTCATAAACCGAGCTTGACGTTAGACGCTGTTTAGTTAATAATCACTAAGTCTTAAAGTACTACAAAGTCAGAAGAAGGGTGTAAATGACCCTTTATTAACTCAAATCAGATTAACAGACTGCACCAATTCGTGCTTACAAAAGCCAACACTTTTGGCTTAACTCAAAAGGTAATGAATAATTTAAAATTAAATGAAGTTTAGACTAACGGCTTCACAGGTTATCTATCGCGCAAGCTGGCTCTGAATCGAAAAGTCGGCGTAAACAAGCCTAATGGCAAGAATAGCTCCACACCACAGAAATCTAATCGCTAGAATATCAAAGATAGCAACGTAGCCATAGCGCTTTGATTTCACCTTCCAAAACCTTCCCTTAAATACTAATTTCTTTCTGCTTCATTCGAATGTACGAGCGCTAGACAATTTTCATTCTGGCAAGAAAGTGTGAGTAGAAAGCAAGAACGATAGGAAAGCTACTTCAACGTAAAATAACACTTAAGGAAATTAAATAAATCCCCACATGCTTAGTTTTAAATGGTTGATTAAAATCGAAATTAAGCTGTTTGGTGACTTAATCCGTTGGAGACATTTCTCTGTCTTTTAGTATTTTTTATAATCTATTTTGACTTTATTTGCCGACTTTACTCCAGTTTAAAAATTTATATTCTATAATAGTTCGAACATACTAACCGAATTGTTGATCACAATAAGCTATATGTTTTCACATGTAAACAAGTGGAATTTCGGCATTTCAATAATAACATACGAAAGATATCATTGACCACGATTACAAACAGCGTCTTGTTTATTGAACATTTTTCGAATGAGGGTTAAATCATTTTCTTTCTTTCTTTCTTTCTTTCTTTTTTTTTTCGATAAGCCGAAGTCACCTATTAGCAAAGAAGGCCTTGCTTCAAACATCTCTTATAGTACCCTTAAATACGAGTAATTTGTACTTTCATCCTTTTCTAGGTTATGTAGGCATATTCACAATCAGTTACACTCTTGCTCTTGCGGATATTTAAAAAAATGAACTTTAATGAAAATTACACCAGATATCCAAAACAAGGTTCGTGCCACTGGAGTGAAAAGTTAAATTCATGTATCGGCAACCTTATTAGAATGGCTTGGTCGTTATTTCGCACTGAAAACTACGAGACGATCTTTTTTGGATACCAAATTCATTGCTTAGAAAGGAAATTTTCCAATAAAGTAAACGCTGCCATTTCAGGTTCTAACCTTTTTTAACCTTTTTATTATTTTTATATTTTGATACTTCGTGGTGCACGAGGATTTCTCTTTCTTTAAATAAATAAATAATAAAAAAACCTTTTTATTCATAAAGCATGTAATGTGCAATATTTTCTCTGAGAAACAGAATGAAAATATCTTTGAAACATTTTCTGTGCTATCTAGTATACTGCTAACGTTAATGCTTCTTCATAATATTTCTCCTCATGAAAGAGGAAAGAAAATGCATCTAAGATTGCAGTATCCGAAATTTGCCATAAAGTTTCCCCTTAAAAACAACAACAATTGAAGAAACTTGAAAATAAAAAAAATATGGTGCATATAAATGTAAAAAGTCTACAGGCGAACCCTACCAGTGGCCGAGTGATTAAGATCCCTGATACTGGTACTTCGTCTTAGTTTGGGTTGGAAACCTAGGTGAACGTGCTAGCTGCATTATTCGTGGTTTGTCCCATGTGTACCAAATTGACTCCCCCAGAAAGTCCTTCACGAAGGTATCTCTCCTCTTAGGCAGATAGCCCTATGTGGCTATGCCGTATTGAAATAACCTAACCTGCAAGAACTGGCTGCATATAATAAAATACAGCTACTCGATGGCAGTTTGATAAACAAATGAGCTAATCTCACCCAAGATTTCGAAGGCCCTTCAGCTTAAAACACAGTGTAATATACGAGTGTGCTGCAACCCTTGTGGCCGATAATCGGCCTCATGGTTAACGCAGCACACCCAACACAGACAAACAAAAATATAGTTGAAAGATTTAAAAAAAAGTTAAAACACAGATTAAAACAAAAATACAATTATAAACAACAAACCAAAATTCCCAATATTATTCTATTGCCATTTATAAAGTTCCTCAAATCCTTTGCAAATCTATACTGCGGCAGTAGAATTCCTTAATGTGTTATGTATTACTTATTTCAGTTGTGATTTAAGTTGTTTAAAGGTAATGATTTAATGTATTTTGCTTCAGACTTAAAGTTTAATTTGTTTTAATTTTTGTAGTTGAACTTAAGTTTCTTTGGTTTGTTTAAAAGTAATTGTAGTCATTTATTTTGTTCTCTTGACAGTTTTGGTTAACGCTGATTTTAAGTTGCTTGTGTAATTAATTTTCCTTCTTTACTTTTGGTTGGTTAACTATTTAAATTCTGTTTAGTTTTATTTTTCTTAACCTTGGTTGTTAATGTTAATCTCTTGATAAGTTGATCCTTAAGGTCAATCTTTTTAAAGTTTTGTTTACACAAGTTGGTGTTTAAAGTTTAATTTAAGTTTTTCTATTATGCTCCTTTTCTGCTAAATTTGGGATCCATATTTTCTGACTTTGGTGGTCGTTTTGGTGTTGTGGAGAATATATAAAAATTTTCATACTTGATTATTGTATTTTAACTGAAGTAATTTTTATTTCTTACTATGGTGGTCGTGTTTGGTGTCGGAATAAACCCAAGAAAATTATCTGTGAAATTATTATATTTTTATTTAAGTACTTATCAGTATTGAAGTTAATTTGTTGTAAATTCTATAATTTACTCATCTGTGAAAACTCTGTCAACATTAGTAAAAATTGCACCCTGCGGAGAGGCTAGTTTCTACATTACTAACTCTGCCGCAGGGTCAGGTTGGCGGGATGTTTTTGCTTACTCGCAGGCTTTTCCTATGCTGGAATGGGACCCCTCGTCGAGGCTAGCAGCGATTCTACGCCAAGTCTTGGAGCTCTTTCCACCTTGGACTGCACTTTCCTGCGTGGTTTTTCCCTGGGGTTGCCGGGCTGTTGGCGGTTTTACTACCATCAAAAATCGCCAATCAAGCGGTCTTGGCGTTTCGAGTAAAAAGGCTTGGGAGCCGGCGACGGGCAGGACTGACGGGAGATTGACATGCAGCCATTTTGACGGAAGGAGACGGAGCTGAAAGCGTCAGCGTTATCAGAGAAACATCGATGTCGGAAGAAATAGACGAGAGAAGGATACTATGGAGGGCGACGAAAATGTCCAAACTTAACTAATATATATATTTTTTTTCTCTGCTTAGAAAAACCCATGTTTACAGCCAACCATATCTACAATGTATTTCTGCTTCAATGTGTGGAACGTCAAAATTGTGTAACTCAGTGACGTTGGCCGAAGTTCGTTTGTCTACAATGTTAAATTCCCTGTGGGGATGGGTATGATCTTCCTTTTATATTTTCCACTTCACCGCCACCATGTAAAATTCTGTATTAATTCAGTATTATCTTAATAAATTCCATGTTTAATTTTAATTTCTTGTAATTTTTTCATTTAAATTTAGAACACTGGACCCAACTGCTTTATGACACAACGCAACATTAATTATTCTGTTGGAGCTCATGGTCACTATTTACGATTGATTTGAACACCTATTATACAATATATTTTGTGTTTATCATGTTGTCACAAACTTTACACATTCATGTTATTGAGAATTGTTTATCCAAATATTGACTTATCATTGGGTATTGAACTCAAAACCTATACACAAACTCTTAAGAATTAAAAGCTCCAACAAATGTAACCATATTTTTCCCTAATATGTCACAGTAATAAGCAGTCTTCAACAAAATGTCGTGCATTGCCTACAGAACTATAATGATTATTATGTTGCAAATTGGATCTTTTAAGGTAACCGGGAAGCGCCCGTGTCCAGTAATTATTTGATTGTAATCAAAATCGCATATCATTCTCATATTTTTAGAACCTTCAAAGTTCAACAAATAATTTTTCCTTTTTCCCGAAATGTTCCATTTCTCTTTCCAGTGATCATAATAGAAATCCTTAACTTTATCAACAACAATTCTTTTTGATGCTCGAATATCGAATGCATCACCGGCATTACCCATAGCAGCCTCTTCGGCCAACATGTCGACTCTCTCATTGCCTATTACATCAGTACGGGCTTTCACCCAGGTCCATTTTCACTTCATGCATTTTCTCAACTTTTACAAGGAAATCTTTTATATATGAGACTAAAAATTAGTGTTATAAACATATGCCAGTGCTTCCAAACCAGATAATGAGTCTGTATGTATGCTAATATATGTTTTCACAGTCAGGCTTTCATCAATTCATTTAAGAGCAAATATGATAGCAGCCAATTCGGCTTGAAAAACTGAATTGTAAGGTTCAAATCTAATTTTGCCGTAGTCTGTTTCTGTACCAAACAAGTAAACTACATATGCTGCATCAATTCCTTTGTCATAACCCGAACCGTCAGTAAATATATCCAATTCTCCTAAGCAAACATCTGTTCTGCGGTATTCCACAGCTTTTCTTAATGCAGGATTTATACTGCTAATATTAAAGACAGGAAAACATGTATTATATCTAGTAAAACCTCCCTAAGTAATAAAATAAACATTTTCTGAACGTAATTTAAATTTTTCATAATAAAAAGAATAAAATATCGAGAGAGGCGGCGTATCGCCCAATATGCAAACGACTTCCGTCGAGACTGTTTTAAAGCACGAAGCAGCAGCCAGGGTCGTTGTATTGTATCTAATTTATTTCCGATTCGCTGCAGGTCCGCTGCCCTGAAACCCCAAGCCCCCAACACCATATAATATAATGGAAGTAACAACTGTTTTGCGCGTTAAATCTAATAATGTTACTTTTCAGTGGTAATAACTCAGCTGATAAATTTCTTTTATAATATATGAGAATAGAGTTAGTTCTTTTATAAATATTACTAAAATGTTCTTCAAAATTCAGTTTACAATCGAAAAAAATACCAAGATATTTAAGGCTTTCAACACATTTAATTTAACACCTTCATATTTTAGCTGTGATGGCCTAGTTTTTTTTCGTACCTTTTGGGTAAAACAAGAAATTAGTTTTTTTGTTAATTTAATCTCGGCTTTTCGCTTTTAATCCACATTTTGAAATCTTCTGTAGCAAATGAAAATTGTTTGTCTAATTTCTCCAAAGAGTTTTCACGTATCACATATAAAATGTCATCAGCATAACCTAACATTCTTACACCATTTGGACACAATGAAACTGAGCAATATAAAACACAGAGTATCTTCCTTATTTCCTTCACTTTTACATTGCTTTCCTTTGAATCCAGAAAGTGATTTGGGGACCTTTGGAAACGCAACGTTCTTCCCAATTCCAACCTGTGTGATCTATAAATCCGTTGCTGTAGTTGAAACATGTCGTGTGTATGTTTCCCAGGTAAATCCGGTTCAGGCCTATGTTTCACTGATTTTGATGGGCATACGATTTTTATTGTTCTGCTGATTCGATTTGCCATTCGCTCTTCTATTTGATTTCTTGTTGTTTCTTTGTTCAATTTTTATTGTTCTGCGACTTGAATTTTACCATTTTGTCGATTTTTATTGTCTGATTGATTGTTTTATTTATTCGTTTCATACCTTTAAATGGCGTATGTCGCAGTGTAAAGCAGTGGTCTCAAACTGGTGCCCGCCGAAGTAAGTTTATCTGACACGCGAATATATTTAATCATGTATTTGTTACAAATACGATATTGCAAAGGTTTTAAGATTTTAATTATTTCAAGTCCAAGTTTACGTTATTTTCATTAACGTTACCATTTCATTCCATTCCATTCCATTCGCAGAACTAAGTGAAAAACACACCGGAAAAATCTATAAATTGAGTTAATTAATTTAAGATGTGATATAAGTTTTATTAAAAGATTGAAGATACTGATTAGACTAATTTTTTTTCTTGCTTGTCAAAAAGTAAATAAGCTCAGATACAAATGTTTGCACTAAGAATAATCACTTTGTTTGGGAATAAATGAATAAATTAAGAAAAACCTGTTTGGCAGATGAGCATTTACAATCCGTGATGAAGATAATTTTGAGTAATTTGTCTCCAGTGCATATACAAACAAATTTTGTAATTTATAATTTTTACGTACAAACATATGTATTTTAATTTATATGTCGAAGAAAAAATTAATAATTAAATTAATTTTAATCTGAAAATTTAGAAAGTTTCCGTAATTTGCTTATTTTAAATTTAAATTAAAAATAAGTTATTTGTTGATTAACTAAACATGTTAGAATTATGTTGAAGAAATGTCAATCTGAAAGTGTAATATTTAGCTGTCAGTATATTTGAATTACGATGTGTAACCGACAAAAGTATCTTGCAGGTACCAATGTTGAGATTTCACATAGAGAATGAATAAAAATATGAATTTTTCCTTTGCTTTAATATTATTATTTATTTATGTTTTGATAAAATATTAAGAAAGCAAAATTAAAAATTTAGTTAAAATATTTTTTATTTTGTTGATAAAATTTTGTTCGTTTTGTTAAAAAAAAAAATCTGGCCTGTAGGCTCCTTTTAAATCGCTCAATAACCCAGCACCACTTAGATACGTAGGGGGTTGATTCGGTGCGTATGCGATTTAAGACCACTGCAGTAAAGAACTGGAAGAAGTTTTTTATTAATAGCTTCCAGTCTGAATATTAGGTTGAGACATGAAAAATCACTGCTTTCATATGCATGAAAAAAGAGTAATAATAAATGCATTATAAACGTCTGATGCAGATTTCATTATACAGGACATTACAAATAAAATTATACCCAAACTGAACTGAAAAACATACTAATGTGATTTGTGTTGATACTGTTACGGGCAATCTGGATTTTCTAATAGTGTTACATGTGCTACAAGGTAGCATGTTACATATACAATAACTATAGTAGTATGGTACTGCAAATTCGATCTGTGTACACTTGTATGCTATTTACTGCCTACACTAATGTTTTACAAAATTGAACATATTTCTTGCGTCAGATGTGTATATATTATATAATAGAGGTTGCTTGTTGCTTTTCGCAACCGCGGTTGGTTTTGTAACGTATTACTCGTAAATACGGAAGCAATGCTGCAAGACTTAAGGAAAGCAATACAATTTGTTAACTTTCATTATCACTCTCGAGTGGACATGTGCAATCTAATTCTTTATTAGAAGACATGATTTCCAGTTTCGTAATATTTTTGTAATACAGATATGTGACTAAAAAACTGAATTTCTTTACTTGAATTGTTTCACCAGTTTTTGAAATAACTTTCATCATTTACGTACGCAACAATTTCCGTCTTCTTTCGTCAGGTATGAGGATCTATGCAAAATTTCACTTTTTTTTTCTTTAAAGGCAGAATTTACTCAAAGCCTTTTTAAATCGAACTTTCGATTATTCAAAAAATTTTTTCTACTTTCTTCAGTTAGGCTTATATAACTGTGACCGTATTATTTCAGAAGTGCATAGTAGGCGCAAGTTAAATTACAGAATTTAACTGGAAAATTTTCATTGAAGGACAGCTCGAATATTTCAGGAATAGTCTAGAAAAATTCAAAAATAATTTCAGATTACTGTTTTTTACTATATACGTTTTGCAACATAGTACTTGATCAGACATTATTTATGTGCCTGTTTATTGCAGTCATCACAGAAACAATTACATAAACAGTATTATCTCAGTTGAGCAGCTTCAGTTGGAGCCATGTTTTATATTTTTAATCTCGCACATTGTTGAAGACATCCTTTTGTATTTACATTGTTTGAGAATAGAACTTAATTACACAAATATTCACGGAATTCACTCACAAAATTTGAAATGGACTGTATTCTCTTTTATTTTACTTCTGTTAACAGACATTACATATACACAGGAGAACTTACGTATTGTTACTCGGATGGACACTTTTGCCATACACTTCACCAACCCGAGCTACCAGCACAGTCTCCATCAATGGCCGATAGCTTTTCACGTTGCTCATTTCTACTACTCCTGGTTGCCAGATCCCTCTTGTTAAATTATACTCTCATTAGATCTTGGCGGCACTTCGCTTCTGCCTTAACATACATATTCTTTCTACTTTAACGGACTACCAGCGGCCGAGCGGTGAAATTGCTGAACACTGGTAGTTCGACAAAGGGTCAGATCCGGGTAAACGGGCTAGTTTCCCTTAAAAAGCTCTTAACGAGAGAATTCCATTTCTTTGGCAGATAATTCTCGCGTGGCTTGCTGTTATTCACATAATCCAGTCCAATCCGGTTTACTTTAAGTAAAAATAATAAGCTCAACGTAGCTAAAAAGAAATGGTTTGGGGTTGATTTGGTTATCTGATATGGAAAAGCATATGAGGGCTACCTGCCGAAGGAGAGGAATGCTTTCATGGAAGAAATTCTAAGGGAAGCAGACTCATATTTCTATCACATACGAAAACTAAACACGCAGCCAGCCCGTTCGCACAGGTTCGAATTATTAGCATTCAGCGTTCTTAATCGCTCAACTGTTGTTGGGGCAGCTTATAGAAATGAAGGTCTCTTATCATTTGCCAACATGGCAGATAAGTTCTTTTTTTTTTTTTTTTTTTTTTTATACCGAAGATTTTTTTTTTTTTTAATTATACCGAAAATTCGTCAAAGAATTAAATCGTCTTCTCTAGGTTACGTTGCAAAGGAAAATGGGTCAAAGAATAAATTGAAACATCTATTAGTACGGAAATTCTTATATACAACGTATATACAGCCTTCATTAATTTTGTTTAGGAGTGGGAAAGCATATTCGCCAACTCAAAGAGTCCAGCCAGTGGTCCTCAATCCACCAATTCAACGAAAAAAGACTTAAAGAAAGTACTTTAAGGTATCTCTTTGTGAATAGCAAACAAAATAATGAACAAATATTTAAGAAAAATTATTGATGAAATCTCTAATATTCATTGCCATAGCTAAGCAGATAACCCTAGAATGCTTTGTCAAAACCAAATGAACTAAACCAAACCAAAAGCATTGCCTTTAACATAGGCATATGACTGAAAGCAAAATATGTTATAGAAGTCTTTATCAAAACCATTCAGTCACAAACAAATGGAAACATCTTGTGACTTTTGATGAAGCGCTGAATGTATATAATTAAAAAATATCAATTTGATACCGAAACAGTTGAGGAATGAGCCTACGGTTTTGATTTTAAGAATTCAAAGAAAATTTATGTGAAGGATATGATTGCTGTTTTTTGCCTCTTACATAAGGAAATTAAAATTTCAAAAATGCAAAAAAAAAATGTTAAGCTTGGTGCTTCGAGATAAAATAACAGAGCAACGAACTACTATAATGAAAAATCCAATATTGCCAAAAATTAAATATAAATTCAGGTTTTTTTTCAAATTCCTGCTAATAATAGGCCGGCTGCGTATAACCAGGTTCCTTAAAAGTCTTCCATCAGGGCATCTCTTCCCTTAGGCAGTTAACCTTCGCATGCTTTGCCATAATATAAACAACAATCTTGAATTTTTTTCACGGTAGAAAAAAAATGGTTAAATGTTGGAGGAACTAGACTTTCATGAATCTGTTTCACCTAATTATTTATGCTGAAAAGCACACATGCATTTAACAAAACGCCAAATCCTGAAATAGAATTTATTGGCTGTGGTGCTGCCTGGTGTGATTTTTAACTTTTAGCCGACATGATGAAAATTCCGCTCGTAACTGGGACGGTCGGCTCTTACATATAAAATACCAATATATAAATACCAAAGGACCAATATATAAAATTACACTTTTTCAAATTTATCATTAATTATTTACGGAAGCTATGAAAATCTGAGAAAAATATGCCGAATATCCGCATTGAAAGTAGCGAAGATACCCGAAATAAACATTTCAACAAAAGTAATCATGATCAAAGTGAAATCTCTGATCCAATCTAATTGAGATCTAACTGAACGAATCTAGCTGAAATCTAACGTACGTAGAGAAATAAACCTAAGCTTTTTTAAAGTTCCATATTTCATCAGAATTCCATTAATGCTTTCTCGAGTGCCATTCCTCTTGAGAAACTGACTTAAGCTAGAGTGAAAGGGTGACTTTCTAAGTACTTAATTGTGGCACGGAGGAAGGAATCTATTCCTTCTTCCCTAATTATTGGCACTTAGGTTTATGTCATTCGACGGCCTTCACTTTTTAGTGCTCTCACTTCAGCGGATCGGCTTTTACATTTTAGAGCTTTGCTCGCCGATAGTGAAAGACGGTTAAGTAATGGGAACCTAATGTTGAAATTGCGTAGGTTTCTCAGCTTAGGTTATTTATCCCAGCAGAGCACTGGAGGCTTTGCGGTTTAGTGGGAAAATGGTTACGAATTCATGCAAGGTATAGAGTTATTACCGCATTTCTCCTCTCCAGCACATCCCCCCCTAAATTTTTATCAACATGTTCAGAAAATTTTTAAAATATTCGCGTAATTTCCCCTTCTTTAGTGCTTTCAGAGAAAGAGCTACCCTAAATTTTAAGATTGCTTCGTTAGCGTAGCGATTGTTTTAAGCTTGCTATCAAAGACAAACCTTCGCACCAACTACTCACAAAGGTCACGCCTAACCTTTCCCTCCGAAATGTTGAACTTTATATCAGCATAATACAAGAACGACCCATTACAGCGAGGTAAACTCGAGGCGAAATCTATTCTGCGATTTCACTGAATCACCCGCACATTCACCTTCTCTAATTATTTATGGATAAGTTGAGTCTTAAGAGTAACAGAGACAACAATAACTATGGGTGAGATTCAAATTACAGGAAAGTAGAAATAAAGATAACTTATTAGATAGTGCAATGTTAATTATTACTATTTATTCTTATAGGAATGTAGGATTCTTTGAAAGAAATAATATTGTGATATCTATTTGTACTTTATCGTGACTACTTTTCATTTATTATATTGTTACTGTAACCGCTTCCTTCGGAAATAAAAGTATTCGCATAATATCCTATTTTAGACGAGAACATTAATAACAAAAAAAAAAAAAAAAAAAAAAAAAAAAGGAAATACGCGAGGAAATACAGTATTAATAGCCTTAATTTTATTTTACATAGTCAAAGAGTAGGTAATAAAAACTGATTATTTTTGCAGAAAACTCTAGATACCTAGAATGTCCCAGTATAGTGAATGTAACTTGAAAATCGCATTTTGAAGCTACTGAAGATTTAATAGGTTATATATACTGATTGAATACATTTCTCCAAGCATTTTCCTTTTACTTTTAATAGGGGCAATGACAATACCTTTCCTTTTAATAAGGACAATACTGAATTTTAATCATCAATGAATAACTGGTATAGGATATTTAATTTATTTAATTCTGAAGTTTACTTAATTTTCATTTAAATTAACTGCAAACGCTAACTCCTCTTAAATTCCAATGATTATGGGAAATGTGACCTTGAAAATATTCTGTAAAAATATTTTTAAGTGCTTTAGCGGTAATTATCATTTATGAAGAAAGATGTAAATCTTATTAAATTTTTATAAAAAGAAAAGATAGTTTTAAAATTATTATTAGCACTGGTATTTGGGTAATCAGAATTTTCTAGGACTAGGATATTGTCAACAGACGTCTCGATAGATGGCGCCACAACGCATGATTTTGCTTTAAAAGGAAAATGTACATAAATGCTTTGCTTGAAAATTCAAATATACTGAACGCACGTTTTTAAAATGTTAGCGCGGCGCTTTCATTAATAAAGTTTGTTACAGAACCGCTGACCGACGTTTCACTAAATAAACACACGGTCTATTACAAACCATCGAAGTATTATTGGTATGCTCACCAGGCTACGTTTATTTAATATAGCTTTTTTAGTTGCAAACAAACAAAGAGTATATTAATAACCTTGGCTGTTCGATCTTAGAGGCCATTCTGGATGCTAGTTATTTAGCGCAAGAAACGCAGTAACGAAAATAATTTTTTTCAGTGAATGAAGGTAATTTGTGACATAAGCAGTGTTAAATTTAGTTCAAAATAGTTAACTCTCAGTCGATTATCTTGTACACGAATTCAGTACTCGTAGAAATTAGAATCGCCAGCATCATCATCAGGAATATTGTAATGTTTGTTTGAAAGGGATTTAGTAATAATGTTAAAGTAATCATCAATGAATAACTGGCGCATTTCCTTCAGACTGCTTGTCATTTGCTATTATAGGAACGGATTCAGTTTTAATAAAAGGCCAAATTACTTCTTTTTTTCGTTCACATTTCATTGATATTCTTTGCTATCTTGGCTAATCCTGATGTGGATCCTGATATATCTTGGCTGTAATCCTGATACATCTTGGCTAAATCCTGATATGATTGTAATTTAAAGAGAAATACATTCCTGGAATAGCAGTTAGTAAAAGGTGATAGTAATTACACTTCGCCTATTCAGAGTACCCTGTAGTAGTAAGTAAAACACAAACTGATTCGAAAATTTGTAGATAAATGATTCAAAGAATGTGCTGAAAGGTTTTGTCAAAAATAGTTAAAAAAATTTCCACCGGAGGCACATTACACCTAAATAGAAACAAGCTACAAATGCCAACACAAACATTGTTTATTTGTTACAGACTACAAGGAAGAGCCAAAACATTATGGCCACCTTCTCAATGACGCGTTGTGCGACTTTTGGCCTGCGAAACCCCCGGAACTCGCCTTGTCATGGATGCCGCAAGTTGTTGTTAAATGACTAGAGAGAGGTTGTACCAAATGTCTAAGCAGCAGTCACGGAAAGTCGGGATATTCCCAGAGTTAAACAGAAGGGCTAGTTCATTCCTATGAGTGACTTCTCGCCGAATCGAGCCCCATAGGTGGAGTTAACCAGAAGTAATCTGACGTCACTGTGTTGCATCTGCTCTGATTTCGCGCTTTTAAAACTGTAGTTCCATTCTGCTTCGAGGCGATTTTCTGGAGGTCGCATATCCCCAATTAATTTTAATCATATATATTTGTTTTCTAATAATGTAAATATTAAAAATAACTTACATATATATAGTTTTAGTCAGTTTTCCTTTTAAATTCTGTATTGCAAAGTATCTTTTATTTAACACGGCTTCTTGCGCTGTAGCAATATGCCGTAACACTTACAGAAACACGAAAGGAAGAGATACTGTATTTCATGCTTTCCCAAAGGATAATTTGCTTTTGACGGAAGAATGGATACATAAAATCTCTTGCTTGGATTCCCGCAAAAGGAAATATTGAAAATGCAATGCTACCCCGAAAGTAAATTTACCGTTTGCACTAAAAGAAATAACACCGAGAAATCGGTAACAAGTGTCGGGTTTTAGAGTGTTTGCTAGGCGACAAAGAAGGTGAACAACATCTAGAAACACATTTGTATTAGAACGCACGCACGCACGCACGCACGCACGCACGCACGCACGCACGCACACACACACACACACACACACACACACAGAGAGAGAGAGAGAGATCGATTGTACGTGCAACTAGTGCTTCAGTGACCGCAAGGACCATTCATAGACGGCTCACAGAAAGGGGGCTGAGGTCACAGCGGCCCTTGTGCCGTCTATTATTGACCTCTGTACAACGTCAAGCCCGTTTGCAGTGGTGTCGGGCTCTTTTGCACTGGAATGTCACTGACTGGAGTAGAGTAGCCTTCAGTGATGAGTCCCGCTTTGAACTGAGCCCCGACCAGTGAAGGCGAGTCTGGAGACGCCCCGGACAGCGGTGTGATAGCAACCTGTCTTCCGGCAACAGGCCGACAACCAGGAGTGATGGTCTGGGGTGCCATTCCATTCCATAGTAAGACCCCTTTGGTTGTCATCCGTGGAAACCTTACAGCACAGCGGTACGTCGACGAAGTTCTAAGGCTCTTTATGTAACGCCACCCTGGGCTTACATTTCAGCAAGATAATGCCGCCCCCACACTGCGCATGTTTCTATTGCTTGCCGTAGTGCTTGCCGAACATTACCTTGGCCAGCAAGGTCGCCGGATCTCTCTCCTATTGAGCACGTTTGGAGCATTATGCGCAGGGCCCTCCAACTAGCTCGGGATATTGACGATCTAAAGCGCCAGTTGGACAGAATTTGGCACGATATCCCTCAGGAGGACATCCGCAACCTCTGTCAACCGTTGCCAAGCCGAATAACTGCTCTCATAAGGGCCAGAGGTGGACAAACGCGTTACTGACTTTTGCACTTTGTGAAGCTCTATCACTTCAATAAATCATCCAATTTTTCTTAAACTGTAATAATTTGTTTTTCTGTACGTGTACATCACTTCTACCGATTTTCGTCCTATTCGGATAACTCCTTCTTGGTGCGTCTTTTTTTTTTTTTTTTTTTTTTTAAGAGTGTATTTTAACTTCTAGATTTAACTCAGGATGCAACTGAAAGCCTCTTTAGTCAGATTCGAGGGCTTGGTAGGTTTAATCCATCACCTACTGAAGTTATACGCCACTTAAAGCAATTATTACTCACAAATAAGCTACCATAACTATCTTCGATGATAATTGATTCGTTAGTGATTCATGATTCAAAAGGTGATAACTGAAAAAAGAGAAATACTGATTCATATTTAACATCAGAATTACTTGAAATGGCTTTGAAAACTGAGGAGAAAGATGCTTTTCCATTAAATACCCTTGATGATTTGAACTTGGCTTTAACAGAGGAGCCTTTCCCTATGGCTTGGGAATTAGAATTGATTTCCGCCAGAGAATTTTAGACCGCAAAAAAAGAAGCATTTAAACATGTTGCAGGCTATATTGGCCTAACACTTGCTTGAAAAGGACCCATCAATGGGAACAATACCTAAAAATAGTGCTGATGAAACAATTTTCATTCAGAATGAATTAAATTATTGTGCTTAGGAAGCTGGACTGTACTTTCCCATTCATGGATGAACATAGTTTACGATTTCGAAAAAAATATTTTATGCGGTTCATGATACAACTTACTATAAAGGGAAGTATGTAATCGATTCTTTAATTACTAAACTAGAGAAACATTATCCTGAAGTAAATAGAAATTCAAATAGTTTATTTTGGAGAGTGCGAACTTTTATTAGGATACGTTACTTAAATAGAAATACATATGTTTTTTTCTAAAGGAGAGCAACTCAAAAGGCAAAAAAGTGGATTTCTTCGAATATAGCAGCTAATAAATAATATTTATACAGCTTCTAGGTGTAATGCGTCTGTACAAGTAAGTATTTATATCATTTGCATTTAAATATAATATGTTTTGATTTGAAATATTTTTGGATGACATTTAAGAAGTTAATAGTATAAAGTATATTTCAAATGAGAATTAATTTTGTTAAGCACTTGTTAAAGTTATTCTTACTATATTCTTTTTAACTAATTATTGATTCCATTTTGTACTAGTTGAGCAGTCTAGATAAATTATAATAGTAAAAACATCAAAGTAATTGGAATTAAAAAGACCTGCCTCCTTAGGCCCCCACTTTTGAAAAATTAAATAATTCGTTTTAGATACTCTTAGGTCAAAATTAAGAAAAAAATCTTACATATCGTATTTATTTAAATGTAACATAGATGCATAGTACAGCCTTTTTTAAAAGTATATTTTACTATAAGAGGAGTTGCCAGTGTAAAATTTACAATTTGGCAAAAAATTAACCTTAGATTAGCAGAAATTTTGAATAAAGCTATTGATTTCTAGGGCAACCAGATTTCTTTAACAGCAAGAAACAGAATTGCGATATATGTTTAAAACTATGCCAATCTAAGGTTGTTTTTTGCTTAACTTTAAATAGCTGTTATTATATTTATCTTAGAAGCAGTAGTAAAATTTTCTCAGTTAGTATGCTGATAAAGAAATAATTATAAATAAACGCGCATTAAAAAAATTAAAAATAAAAATACCCCCACAAATTAAAAAAAAAAGGAATGTTATGTTAAAAGAGTAGTGCATTTTATCTATTATTTTAAAATTGAGTAAGCGTTACTTTTAATGTTCAGTGTAAAATGCATGCAGCAGTAACTTTGTATCTTCCAAATTATAGCTATCTTTCACACAAAGTTCATTTTAAACACTGTTTCTTGAAATTAAAAACGCTAATTTGTATGTTGTGAATTGCAACTCCGCACTCAGTGTCAACATGTCTATATCATCATTTTTCACTTCCTGTTTCAGGGGGAAAAGCTCTTTGAATTAGCCCTTCTCTTCTAAGTCCTGAGATATTCCGACATTGCGGTGTTTGAGCTCTGAGCTGCCGCTTCATTACATTCCAAATGATCTCTATAGGGTTAAGAGCCGGCGAGTTAGGTGGCCAGTAGATTAATTGGTACTTATCCTTATCCTCCTCGAACCACTTCAACACAATTCAAGACTTGTGACATGGGGCGTTGCCTTGCTGAAAGATTCCATTTCCAGTTGGGAAGACAGACGCCATGTAAGGGTGCAACTGACCATGTAAGGGTGACTGTTATGTTCAAATAGTCTGCAGCTGTCATGGTCTGTTCTACCACAACTAAGGGTCTCAGAGAGACCTATGAGAACGTCCCCTAAAACGTAATACCGTCACCACCAGCATGTGTGTAACCTGCTGCAGAGCGGCTAGTATCTGTTCTCCTGGAAGACGCGTACCTTGACACGATTGTTGACGTGATAAATAAGAAATCTTGATCCGACCAGGCAACTGCCTTCCACGTATCTATGGTCCAGTCTTGATGTTCCCGGGCCCATTATAGACGTAGTTGACAAAGCCTTTGTTGACTGCCTCGTCAGCCTTTGTTGACGCTCGGTCAACAGAGGCTGACGAGTGGGACGTCTGCTGCGCAGTCCCATATGGAACAGTGCCCGCTGAACTGTGGGCTCCGAAACACTTGCACTTTGATCTGCATTGTTTTGGGCTATCAGCTGAGCCACTATCTGGCGTCGATTTTGCTTTACCAAGAGGGGCAGTTTCCGACTTCCTTGTTATTTGATGACTCGTGGAAATCCAACACCTTGGCGTCTACTTCTGGTTTCACTGTTATTTATCCACTTTGCATAAATACTAACAACGGCATATCGTGGAAAACCTACCATTCTTGCAGTTTCGGAGATACTTGTTCCTAGTCTTCAGGCCATTATAATCCGCGATCTATCAAATTCGATTAGATCAGCAGGCTTTCCCATTACTCGCAAAAGTAAGTGCAAAAATCATTCGTAACCTTCTCCAGCAGCAGTTAAATACCATTTCCAATAAATCACATGCTCTCCACGCCATCCAGACGAGGTTTAGGGAATGAAGAGGAGAAATTAGAAGATGGTCATAATGTTTTGGCTCGTCAGTGTATTTAGCAATCTAAAGTATATTGTTCAGTGTGAGCCTCCTAATTAAAGTATAAAATGTGCAGGCAATGAACAGGATGTTCAGAATCTGGCTGCAGCTGATCGCCAGTGATCTTTCGCACATGCAACATTATATGGTCCTTCAACATTATATTGTATATTGGCACATCCTATTTAAATAGACTGTTCATAACAGACGTTTTTTAAAGTATTTTTATAACTATGACTTACATCTTCGCCGTTTAATCATAAAAAATGTCAGTGTTAATATGTTTTCCTACTTGAATGAGACTGGATTTTATAATCTAATTTGATTTGTTTTATAGTTGTTTAGGGGACATGTTAAATATTTTAATGTGTACCGTGTACTTTTGTTTTATAGTTTCATTCATCATACTTCAGTTATGGGTACTTTGGTACTATCGCAACCACCTTGGTAGAAGTCGCCAAACTTTGGCAACCATGCATATAACAATTCTTCAAGTAACGATACCGATAACTGTAAGTTTGAATAAGTAACGTCGCCCTTTTTGTACATGCTGTTTTTGTTATATTAGAAGCTCTAAAGTCAAATTATGATATTTTTGGTCTTCAGTTGAATTTTGAAATATGCGCTTGTAGGATCTGCCTGCACACGAAGAAAGTTCTGTGAAATTTTTTACAGTGGACATTCAATGTTTTACGATGGTAATGGGGGTATAGTCCAACAGCAACTAACTATTTAGACCACAAAACACCGCAAGGCCCCACAAGGGAATCGCGGAGTACCTTCAAAACTATTTTGAATTTGGTGCGTTTTACACTTAAGCGATTTACAATAGTTGGTGCCCTCCTCACTTACATAAATTTAAAACAAGTCTAGTACAACATTATCATAAGCCTACTTTTAAATTTATTTTTATATCTATGTCTCGTTGTAAACTATATTGAGAAATCTTTATGCAAAAGATAGAGCCAACCAATCAAACTAATACAGGCTGAAATATTTTATACTGATGATTTCTTTCATCTAAATATAATCATAATCATCATCGGCATGTTTAAATAAAAAATTCTACATTAAATTTTTAATTTTTTTATGCGTACGGATACTTTTTTCCTTCATAACATGTACGTAACTGTTCGATGTTCAGAAAGATCCCGATGTGTAATAATAACAGAGGACTAAAAATACATGTTTTAATGACGGTAATCTTTTGAATATTACACTTTGTGATGAAATATGAGGTGTTAACTAATTGCTTTAATTACCTTTAGCTTATGTTTAACAACCTTTTTTCCAAAACATAAAGCTTATTTTGAAAAAATTAATGTCACTGAATACTGGCAGCTCGTTCCGAGGTTCGATTCCAGGCGAACGGGGCGTTTCGTGGATTTTCCCATGTGTAACGTGAATATGAGCCAGTTGCCCTTAGAAAGACTCCATGAAGACATCCTTCCTCTTGGGCAGATAGCCTTGGCATGCTTCAGCCCTATTTTTCATCATAATCCATAACCATATTTTTTCAAGGAATAAGCAAAATGCAACCTTAATTATCAGTTCCTAATTTGATCTATGTCTTAAATGCAAATAATAATATTGTGTCTTCAGAGATCCTGGGAAACTTTGAATAAAGTGTTTTCTCGACGTTTCAGGTGTTTTTAAACAAATAAAATATTTACAGATCGGAGACTTCGCGAATATTGGTGTACTCTAAAAGCATTTATATTTTGTAGAATTCAGAGTTATTCAATGACTTCTATAGTTAGAGAAACTAGTGGTTCATATGAAGATGCCAGTCCAAGCAATGGTGCGTTAACCGTTTATTCTGTTATATTTCCGAATCAAAGTGAGATTTCTCTGCCTTAGGAAACATCTTAATGGATGTAAGTGTTAAGCGTTTCCGCAGTATTTCCGAATCAAAATGAAATTTTCCTAGCTTTGAAAACAAAGGCGTCTTTATTTGGTTTTCCGCAATTCCCATAAGCAGAAAAGAAAAGTGAGTATATAAAAGTACTCAGTGGAAAAGTGGCACGTGCTACGAAACCGTAATTTTACACGAAAAATGAATGTGTGGAAATCTCTTCTAGAAACGAGCTATTTATATTTGGAGTTACTCAACGTAAATTTTCACTTAAGTTATTATTAAATACTGAGATTGTATCGATGCTTTAAGCAGAAATCGAAGCTAGACTGAAGCACAGAAATGGCGTGTTTTTATTTATTTATTTACTTATTTAATTTTTGGCTCTCCAGTGACCCCTATTGTTTACTTTCTTTGATTTTTATGTGGCAAAAACAGAATTACGTTGAGTGATAAAATTATTTGAGCCTTTAAATTCTGGAGCTCTACGCTCCGGTTTTCAGGCCTTGCCAATCAAACCTTTGCGCTATTGATCTTTGTCTTGTAATCTCAAACAAAAATAGTACAAATGAAGTTATGACATATGCGCTTTAGAAATGTAACGTAGCAATATTTGTGAAAATGTGTTGCAGGAATCTAATATTCAATGACACATTACGGATAAAAGATCTTTTTTGTTACAGAAAAACAAGCCCCGAACAATTTTCTCTAGAGCAGTGCATGAGCCAACATTGTGTATAGACTGCGGTTAAATTAAACGTTTTATTGCCTTTTATGGTAGCGTGCTTGTTTTCAGAGTAAGTATTTTGAATAAAAGTTTTTAAAGTATGCCATTTTATTTAGTTCTTTGCTTGTTGAAGCACTTCATCCAAGATATATATCTCTCCTATTTAGAAAAATTCACTATAGTCAAAATGAGCTAATGACGAAAGAAGGTCTTCTAGCTTGAGATTATCAATCTTGACTTACATATATTCCTAGAGAAAATTCTTTAGTACGTGTTCAGATATAACGGGAAAGATTACCTACATATATGTCACGGAAACTTTACTAATTTTTCTAAATCCTTAGTAACATGAGCGATGCATTTAACTGTTAAAGGAATAATGGCTATGTTAGACTTCTCGAAGTTTTGAATTCTGATGTAGATGATGTGATTCTGATGTCATTCTGACGTATGTTCTGAGAAATATTTTGATATGGTTTTATAGAGCTACGTCTTTTGCAATGTGAATATCCAAGTATCATCAATTAAAGCCATACTCAGGCAGTCGCCCATACTATTGTTTAAAAAATTGTTAGATATAATAAAAAATGCCAAAAGTACCCTCACTATGAAAAAAACTGAAAATCGGTATACTGTGCCCTTCGAACGTGAGGTAAAGATTCCTTTTACTTCTCAATTATCCCAAGAATCTCTGAAATCTTTTATCAGTAAGTGTTTCAGAGAATCTTGCGCAAAGATGCGAAACATCGGTCAAATTGTTTGTAATCTTTTCTAGGTACTACTGAAAACTTCCAAATTGCAACTTTTAGTTGCAGTAGAATGGTTAGCAGTTGAATGTTAAAAATATCACTCAGATTGGTCCTTTCTGTTCTGAATATTTTGCTCAAAATTCTTTTAAGTTGTACTGAAGCTTTTCAGTCTTTCACAAAAAAAAAAAAAAAAAAAAAAAAAAAAAAAAAAAAATACATTTGCTAATATCTGATCTATATCATAACCATACAGACTGTCTATACTATAACTATCTTTACTGTAATCATATAAGCTCAGTCGTAGCCGAGTAGTTAAGACCGTTTTGACAGGGGCTTGAAACCCGGTGAACGGGTTTGCTGCCAGGCCGTTTTTGCTGATTTCCACACATGTAATATGGATCCAAGGCAGCGTGTTTCCCATAATCAAATCAATCAAACCTATAACCATACGAAACAACGGATCATTGTAGACTTACAGACTTTTCTTCATTCTGCTTATAGAATACTACCACAATTTAAATCTTCATCAACAGTTCCTTTTCTGAAAGAAGAAAACGGCTTTTTAATAATATTATTAATTTAATTAATTAATAATAATTTTAATAATATTGCGAATGAATGTATTAGCTTCATCATAATACTATCGCAAAGTATCCGGTGCTGGCTAATGGATGGGAGGTGGAGGAGAAGTTAAGGAATAAGTAATATGTAAAACTGATTGTGTTATCTCAGTCAACAATAAATTTGCTCAAGTTTTAAATTATTCTCTAATTTTTTCTAAAATACTGTAAAAGTTTGAAAATTTCAAACAATATTTCAGCTTTGATGTAATTAGCAAAACAAATTTTTCTGGTAATCGAAACAAAGTTCCCGACTTTAGTAAATGGAATTTGAATTCAGACGGAAGTATATTTTGGCTGTTCGAGCTGTTTTACATCACTAATTTTTTAGCTCTCAAACGAATAAAAGGCTAGATTAGAAAATCCTAAATATACTTTGGAAAGTAAGTATCTTGAGATGATTGTGTGCATGCAAAATTACGCTATATCAAGTTCAAAATTCTATGTAATTACTTTCGAAACATAATTTACGAATATTACGCCTACAAGCAACAGGATTTACCAGCAGCCGAGTGGTGAATTCGTTGAACAAATTCCTATGAACGAAGTGATTCATGGGTGTGCATGGGAATTGCCCGTGGTTTTATCCATGTGTAATGTAAATACGATACAATTTCTCTTGAAAAGACCTTAGCGAAGGCAGGCATCCCTTTCTTTAACCACACAGCTCTCAAGCCCCTTGCTGTAATTCAAATAACCCTAACCGTAACTCTAAAAGTGGCCGTAAGCCACTTGAGTTCAAAATTCTGAGATTTTGTTCACAAGCAATAAAATTAAATTTTAATTATAAAAAGGTAATATTTTGTACTAATATTGTACAACTAAAACAGCTATGCTTTGCTTTTTATTTTCCTTGAAATATGGGTTTAGTAAGCAGCTTTTCCTTTCTATCGAGCGATACATTTAGCTTACAAAGGATTTCATTAAATTTATGCAGTATTTTTTAACCCATTAGTATTTTTTAATTTAAAGAAATAATCTGTATTCGAAAACTGCTTGCTGTAAAATACGATACTAGGTAAAGAAAAGTATGCAGTGAATAGTAACAACTGCTTGCGAATATTAAGAATTTTATGAGCAGAAATTTAATACAAATGAAAGAAAAACAAATTGAGTCTGAAATTCGATAGTCAAAACTAACTTACGGCGAAATAAAAATTTAATGCGTTAAATATAAATACCCTGAAATAAAAAAGAATTTAACAATAAAAATTGGGCAAATTAAGTACTGAAAAGTCAATAACTGATTTAGCCGTGGTATGATGGATTATTACGCATTTGCGTTTTATGTACAGGGAACTGCATTGCGACAGAAGTTTATTATAGGAAATGAGGCAGCATCGAACATCACGGTTACTCGGCGTAGTTGTGCAAGACTTGATTCTGCAAGAATATGCTTCATTCTGATAACCGTCTTCCTAACGTTCCTTATCTACAAACTGAAACGTATTGGAATATATGAAACTTATGAACATACAATGATAAAAATTCACCTATTATTCCAAAACTAAATATATTTTTTTGTTTTTTGTATGCAAAAACTACGCTAAATCTATTATAATACTGAAGTAAATTAAACAATAAAAGTTGAATAAAATAAATTAAATAATTAAATTAAATAATAAAAATTAAGTAAAACTAATAAACAAATGAGATGTTTTAAATAATTTGATTTTAAATGCGAATTTAAGATAAAAAAGGTATTGGGTTATTGAGGTAACAAGTAAGATGCAGAGGCAGTTTTGACAAATTTTCTTGTAAAACGCTGAGAAGAAAGATTTTGAACCTGAGTTGATTTGGTTTAGTTGATTATGGGAAACAATTGAGGGCTGTTTATGCCTTCTTGGAGGCCACACCAGTCGTAAAGCAGTAAAATCGCTGAATATTGGGTTCGATTCCAGGTGAACGGGATGGCTGCATGGACATTTTTTTGATTTTCCTCACGTGTAACGTGTATACAAGCTAGTTTCTCATGTAAAGTCCTTCACAAGGGACTCCCTTCTCTTAAGCAGGTAACAATAGTGTGCTTTGCCATAATCAACTAAACCCAAACCATAACATACCAATCAAATTCGCTAACACAACCTTGTATTTGGCGTACATTCACTAAAAACCCCCTTGTATTTTGTTCACCCTTGTATTTTGTTCTCCTGATGAGGAGGGACCTGTAGCTGCCCTCGAAATCGATTGAGTGTTTTTAGTGAATGTACGCCAAATACAAGGTTGTGTTAGCGAATTTGATTGTCACATTGGCGTGTGTCTCTTCCATTGTAATTTGTGTCATAACATACCAGTCTTCGTGAATGACTTTTTAAGGGAAACTGGCTCGTAAGTTACAGTCCGATGGAGGAAATCTAAGGCTTACACTTCAAATACATAAGATTGAAAGACGCCATAAAACATGAATTTATGCAGATTTTTCCTGCAAAATGAGGTTTATCCTTTTGTCAACAGTCTGCCGCACGTAATGCTTTAGCATCTGCCAAGGTGAAAAATTGTAATTCCAATAAAAGTTTTTTTTTCTTCTTTTTTCATGTGTTGCATTGATCCTTTATAAGGGCTCATTTAACAAATGTTTTACTCCGATAATTTTCATCAAACATGTATCATTCCAATGTCATTTATGGTTTTTCAATCCATTGATCACTTAGCTCGGGAAATAAGCGAGTGTTGCGATTCGAAAATCTCGAAATATTTTCATTAAAGCCGTAACTTGTTGTTTTAAAACTCTGCTGTATTAAATCATCACAATTCGAGCACCATACGTTCAAATAACAAAATCTGAAATTTAATTTCGATTGGTCTAATTAGCGAATAGGCGGCTAGGGTTTCATATACCAGGAAAGTATTTTGATGACTACCCTCTTTAAACAACTAAGTAAAGAGTAAACAATTTATGACTAATTTCCAAACAGTAGATTGCAAATTTGGTAAAAACACTGAAAAAGGGATTTTGATAAACCCACGGAAATATTTGCTTCGATTAAAATATTATGAATTGGATTACCAGGTGAGCAATATACAAAAAAAAATTGCTCCTAATTTAGAAGCATACAACGTTAAACAAATTACCTATAAAACAATGTCAGATAATAGCTACAAACATATATATTTAATTATAATCGGCGATTCAGCAACTTTCAGACATTTCAAAACGCTGCTCAATTTTGTTAAAAAATTCGCTTTTACTCATCAAAAATTTTTCCGGATTGCTTTTTTTTAAAAAAGTATTTTTTTTAAATGGCACATGAGAACCATCTACGGCGCCAACTTTCAGAAAGCGTCAGCTAAGTTGTTCTCACAAACGACAAAGAAATAAAGGTATATTTTGCTTTGAATCATTAATACGGAGACAGGACGCGGATATCTGCTTCAGAACAGAACCCATGCATTTCCTCATAAAAACCTCAAGACTGCTAATTACTAGTCATTTAGGTGCGATTAATTGCGCCACTGTGGAGGAGAAGTGCTTGTTTACGCAAAGCGTATTTAACGAATTGTGTCTTGCGGCTACTTGTAATAGAAAAGCGTGTACGAGGTGGTGAAAGTACAAGTCAAGCTTTCTAGGATCAAAAACGATACATTTTGCTCTATGTACAACCCTCCGGACAATACCCTGAGTGAAAACGATCTAGACTCACTTCTTCAGAAATCATGGTAAATTAATCACTCACCTAGCACATTAACTGGGGTTGCCATCTGTCAAACGGAAACGGTCGCGTAATTCATAACTAGGTGGAAAATAATCCGATTTATATATTTGTTTGATTACGACAATGCACACTACGGCTGTCTGTTTCAGAGGAGAGATGCCTTCGTGGAGGATGTTCTAAGGAAACTGGCTCACATACAAGTTACACTTGGGGAAAACCACGAAAATGCTCATGCAGCCATATCGTTCGTCTGGAATTAAACCCAGGTCGGAACTACGAGCGTTCAGCGACACAACTGCTCGGACTTTGGTAAGCCCGGCTCCTTCTGGAATTTCGCCGGAAGTTTGAGTTCAGCGTCTCCCATTCAATTAAAACATCCTGCGATTTCACATACTCAAATCAGGATAAAGCTGTTGCCTTTGCTGTTCATCTGACGGAACAATTCAAGCCGAATTACGCAGATGGAACAAAAGACTTTGATCAACACATTGAGAAACCGGTTCAAGATTGGATAAATTCTCATTCCCCACAAAATTTGAGAAAGTTAACCACCCCTAGAGAAGTTTTGGATATAATTTATCATATTTTCAGAAGAATTTTTAGTTTTAGAAGAACTAAAAATTCTTCTGAAAGCGAGTGCATTACAAACAGACTTATAAAAACTCTCCGTCTACTGTGTCATCAGTAAATTGACAAGCATCTTTAATGCATGTCTCGTAAAATTATACTTTCCGCAAAAGACTTAGAAGCATAGTCACATTTTCCACATCCCTGAGCCTGGAGAAACGCATGAAAATCTCTCAGGTAGATTAGTCTACTGTCGATTAGTCTACTGTCGTCGCTGGGAAAGGTCATTGAACATTAGCTGTGATAGACTGAAGTCATATTTTGCACATATCGCAGATGAACAACATGGTTTCTGGAGAGGCCTTTCAAATATTTGCCAATTAGTACGGATTTAAGGCTTCATCTCAACATCAATACACAATAAATTTAATGCAGCTATTCTTATGCTATCCTTGGCCAAAACCTTTGACCATGTCTGGCATAAAGAACTTACTTATTCACAAGCTTGTACAGATGGGCCTTCCCCGAGAATTGTTCTAATCATCTCATAATTTCTTCACAAGAGGTCTTTCTCAGTGAAACAATTCCATCTATTTTCCACACCCAATCTGGCTGGTGTCCCCCAAGGTTCCATCCTTGAGCTATTGCTCTACTGGATTTATGCAGATAACTTCCCAATATTTAAAGACGATCACAATGTCATGATTCCTTGTTATGCCGATGACACTGCCATCATTATCCGTTCAAAATAGTGGAATTTTGAAAGGATCCAGGACTAGATTCTGGAAACTGAAAAACGGTGCCGGAAATGGAAGATGAAAATACACCCAGAAAAATCTCAAAACATTAGTTATCAGAAAGTATAAAGTTCAAGATAAACTGGACTGTTAAGTTACTGGCTTCGGAATGAAAGTCCCGCTCGCACATTCGGCTAAATACTTAGGAGTATGGTTCAACAGATCATTCACCTGGTCTACGTACATCAACAGTGTACGTGGAAAGTCGTATGGTATCATTCACAAACTTTTCCTATTACTCTCAAGTGACTCGTGACTTTTTCTATTACTCTCAAGTGACTCAATCTTCCTGCAAATTACATCTTTAAGAATAAAAAAATACAGAAATGTTTAATCCGAAATGAAAGTAATGTGTAAACGTTTAATAAAGCAAAATAAGAAATCTGAAAAGTAGTTATGATGGAATGCTTACATTATATCCGAGTAACGAGGTTTGCTATAAATGACAATAGTTCCCACATTAATAATATTACCCATTTTTTGTATGTCAGCAACAGAATGTAATAAACCATCTGTCGTTGAAGAAAGATTTTTCAAAACAGCTAAAATAACTCGTACAAATGTTCAGAAACAGGGGGCAACCTTATATTAGAAAAGATTAAGGGGGGGGGATGTGCGTGGCGTGGTCGCACTCAGCTGACCTTACAAGGTCAAAGAAAAGAATATTTTCCCTCCTCTCCTCTAATAACGTAGAAGAGTGACCAATTTCTTCTCTGTCTGCATACGGTGCGCTTATTGCATCAGGTGGAAGTGTATTCTTTAGCATTAACTTTAGCGCAATTTATTATCAAGTTTCAGGCATTGTCATTAATGTTAAACAATGTTTTTATCCGAAACGTTATGTACAGGGTCGTTATGTGTATCCGAACGTTACGTATATGGATCTCTTGGAAGTGATGACAGAATCACTAACACACGAGTGCTTGTCGAATTCAGTGCAACGTAATGCAAATTAGACAGTTTCGTGATTACTCTCTCGCCGAAAATGGGTAACGACGCCACTGGGAAACAAACAGTGGAGCCGTAAACAAGCTTAAGCCTAGATGCCACCTTTTAAGAATTGGTATTACGTCGACTTGTTGCGACACTTCCAGTTCGATGGTGGCGAAAGGGATGAATAAGTAGAGGTGAGTTTATCTTTTCTGTGAATTGCTCACATTTCCAGTAACAATTTACAACATTTTCGAAATATTTTTGCAATAGGAGATGACGCGTTGACTGCGAAATTCTAGACTATTGGAATATTAGTGGAAAATGATGTTTTTTATCCACGTTTTCACCAAATCCGTGGAGCCTACTTGAGACCAGGTTGTGAAATCGCTGAACCCTGGTAGTTTGGCTCTGATTCAAAATCCAGCAAACGGGCTGGTTGCTTGTTACATTTTTTCTGAAGATTATCAAATGCGGATGCTACTAATGCATACAGGTTTAGAATTCATAAATTTCCTCTTGTTGCATGGAAACTATTATTTCTTTCTTATTACTCAGTTCTATAATCCCTTTTTTAAAATAATAAGTTAAGATACTGATTTATGGATAAGATAACGAGGTTTCTGAATCCATATGAATACTTCTTGATACCTACAGTATTAGATTTATACGATCTAACTCTCTTTGGTCAGATAAATTAATCTAGATCCTTCTAATGAACCTGGCAACTTCTCGCATAGGCGTGAAGTAATACCAGCACAGAAGAACGGTGAAATTAACCCTTTATTAGCTTCAGTTATGAACAGAAAGGCACGCATTTAGTGCTTTACAATAATACTGACAACTTGTGGTGGAATTTAAGCATTGTTACACAAATCAATTCAAGTTTAAAAAGAGCAATGCTAAACTAGTACTTTAAGTTACGGCTAACTAGGTTGACTGGACAAACCTACCCGGCGTGTTAATTATTCAGATTGCCAAAAAGGAGTATGAGCAACTCCACGTAACAGCAAGGTCAGAAACGAAACGTGCGCTGGCTAGCGAAAACATGCTCTGAATAAACTCCAAGAATCACCCGTTTAATTACTCACTTCACTTAACTTTAAATTTACGTCCCGGCGAGGAAATGCGAGGTGAAGTTGAGGAGTTCAGGAAAGCTAACAAAAATTTGAATAATCGGTTAACTGAACTAAGGGAAACTCTACATCTTCCCTTGCCAGAATTTAACTGTTGCATAATAAGGCTTTAAAAGCCTGGATAAAATATTTAAATTCTGAATCTAAATGGGAGTCAACCTTTACAATCTCACTATTAACTTTCTTAATTTAAATTTCTACAGATGAACAACGTAGCACAAAAAATTACAATCTTCTTAGTATTCTCTTGGCTCGACTCCTCCCAGGCATCTGGAAGGAAAATAGTTTAGAACTTGTTTCACAAAAATCCCATTGCGACCAGTTTTAACATTTTAAACAATTACATCTGTTCTTTTAGGGGGTACATTTACTCATTTCATTCTTTCTAAATATTTAATATTCCTCCCTTTCTCTCCAGAATGGTGTAATGCAAGTGCGAGGGTGCTTCCTGCAGAATGAAACAACACTTCCAACTACCCCACATCCTACTTGTTAGAAACTAGACAACCTAGACCTGACAGAAACACGCTACAATCAGTTCTCGGCTTGAGGTGCTAAATCTAGTGAAAATTAACTTAGCGGTGGCTGGAGAGCCTAATATTTACTTTACATTCATTCTAAATTAATTTTACTTGAGTTAAATACAATTTACACCTAACTTAAGTTACTCTTTCATTCAAGCACATTTTTCCAGTATGCAAAAGCACTTTAAGTATTTAACAATTCAAATATTTTTACATAAATAATTTCTTACTTTCTTAGCTGAAAACAAATTCAATTTAATAATGTTAAACAATTTTCTAAAGTTTGTGAGTACCGAAGTTGTTTCTTGAAAACCTACAGACATTTCCTAAAACAGTCTCTACGACTAAAGTTAACATTTCGTTCTGAATCAGCCAAGATTACTTGCTAGTAATTGCATAAAGTTTCTTGCTTCGTATAAAATTGTAAGCTTCATGCTTAATACAAAAGAAAAACAAATTCTTGCTTAATTCAATAAACATTGTCCTCTACTGAGGCGAAACTGAAATAAATATTTTCAACCAACTTCGTACTAGCTTTTAAAATAAACTTAAATAGAATAATTTTTACTTATCTATTGTTTGGCGAAATCCGACATCCTTTTCTTTATAAACTCCTCCCAAGACGGAACTTGGTGCATTTGTTGAAGTCTAATATATTGGAGTGGTCTGTTGCTTCTATTCATCCCCGTCGCCGGCTGTTTCCGTTTCACTCCTGTTTTTCTCTCCCACGCCACCTTCTTTTGGCGCTGATTAATATCTGGACGTGCTGAACGCTTGCGAGCTCTGGCCGAAGAAGTTCTTTGGTTTGGCCTGAGAACTCTTGCCTGGTCAGTCGTCCGAACTCTTTGGTTTCTCAGTAATTTCTCACTCCTGAAATGTACGTCTTCTATTCGGCGTTTCCGTTGCGGAATTTACGTTAGCGTCTTGTTCTTGACCTCCTTCTTTAGTGGCTGGATTCGTGACCTCTGATGTCTTAATTGCCTTTTTCTCCCCGTTTGCTGGCTAGTAGATCTCTGCAGGGTTTTGTTTCCTCTTGTTTTCTCGGTGACCTTCTTCCTCTCTGGTGTTGGCTCCAGTTTTCGTTTGTTAATGCCTTTTGGCTAATCATGTCGACGTTTCTTTTCTTCCGGCTCCACCACTCTGGCTTTTTTCCTTTTGTTTGTGGCAGACTCGTTTTAGATGTTGAGGGCCCTTCACCCGTGTTTGGTGCTTTCTGTATAATATCTATAAACATAGACATATTCTTTCGGTCATAGCACTTTTTGAATTGATTTACATGGGCAGTGACATTGTATAAAACCGAACCAAACAGTATAAAACCGAACCAAAAATACGCTTAACAAGGAAACCTTCAAATCTGGGGTAAAATTTGGACACTGTATTTAGTGTGGTGCAAGATAACGAATGTTTTATTCTCAGGACCTTATCTTCAGTTTGAAAGTCAAATTCTCTTCTTTTCCTATCTTATAAAGTTTCCGTTTTTCTCTGGCTATGCCTGAGTTTCTTATTCCCTCGTTAATTATTTTTTGAATATCACTTAGTTTAAAATTTGCTTCCCTTTTCTGGACAAAGAACAGTTTGTCTAAGGGGGGTAATTATTTTTGTTTCCAAAACGAATTCAGAAGGAGTTTTTCCCGTGGTATCGTGCTTGGCCATTCTGAGGGCAGAAGCCAACTCCTTGAAGCAGTCATCCCAGCGTCGGTGATAAGATTTTATGTAACTACGGATGATTTTTACTATGTTCCTATTTACACTCTCGGCGATATTTGACTGCGGTCTGTGAGGAATCATATTTAGGTGGCAGATCCCAAGCCTGCACATAAATCTTAGAAAATTTGGCTAGTAAATTGGGGCGTTATCTGATATTATCTAAGTGGTGCACTATATTTCAGAATATATTTATTAAGAAATGCATCGGATACAATTTTTGTTGAGGCTCTTTTAAGAGGGCCTATTTCTACCCACTTCGAAAAATAATCGACAGTAACTAGTAAATATCTATTTTTATTACTTTCACTCTTTGGAAACAGGCCTAATAAATCTATCCCACTTATTTCACTTGGAAAAGTAGCTCTTATACTATTTAGATATCCGCCGGGCTGTAATTTACATCATTTACTAACTGGACCTGACATATTCTGTTACCATTTTTTGAAGTTGCGGAAAAAAAGCCGCCTCGCGCACTCTTTGTACCGTTTTTCGAATGCCAAGGTGACCGGCAGTAGGTGCATCATGTAATTCCTGTAATATGCTGATTCCCAACTTGGCTGGAACGACTGGCTTTACTTCGCTATTCTCATTTGTTGTTTTAGTATAAAATAAGAGTTTGTCGATTATTTCGTAATTTTCTGCTCTACTCCTGATTTCTACTATCCGGATGTTCAAAATTTTCCGGGTTTTGCAAGTATGCATAAATATGCCTATACTCTGGATCAGTTTGTAATTCTGAAATAATTGTTTCACGGGAATCTAATATTTTTGAAGTTAACATGGAATATTTCATTTCTTTACCTTCTTCGTCTAATTTTATTCCCCGATGTTCACGTTACCAGGCGTGTGTTTGATTATTAAATTGAATTCTTGCAATTTTAATGCCCATCTTATCAATCATTGCGATAAATTTTTGACGGAGTATAATCGTTCCGCAGCGGCGTGATCTGAATACACGATTATCGGTGCCTTACCAAAATAGATTCTAAATTTCTGCACCGCTAAAAGTACGGCCAATGTTTCAGTCTCCGTGACCGTATGGTTTTGCTGTGTTTGGTTTAGGTCTTTTGAAACATAGGTCACGAGTTGATGATTCTGGATCAACACAGAGCCTACCGCATAATCCGAAATTTGTCTACCGAAATTTCGAGATTTCGTCCTCCTCCCTGAATTTTAAAGCCTGCGCTTAAATTAGAGCAGCTTTCAGATTCTCAAACGAGGTGTTAGCCTCAGCTGTGGACGTAAACCTGGCTTCCTTGCTCTTCATTTGTAACAGCGGTTCTACTCTCTGTGTAAAATCATTTATAAAAGTTCTAGCGTAAGAACCCATGTCTATGAGGCGAGTTTTTTCGCTGTATTTGACGGTGTGTAATTCTTTATAGCATTAATTTTTTAGTCTTCCGTTCGTATTCCCCGTTATGAAATTTTCTAGCCTAGGTACCTAAGCTCTTCTGAGGCAAATTTACACTTACTAGCATTTACTTTTAAGCCTGCATCTTTTAGTAATGTAAAAACTTCGTTTAAATATCTTATGTGTTGCTCAGTTTTTTCGCCAGTGACAATCCAAAAAATCCGAGTAACGGCAAAGTCAGAAACGAAACGTATGCTGACTAGCGAAAGCACTGTGACAAACTGTAACAGCAAATGAATCATTAGGAAAACAACCAGCTGGATATTATTAGAGACTTCCTGTTTTGGACTAACTTTAAGAAACTCATTTTTAGAGCCAGGGTGTAAGCGATTCGGCCAGGAAGAATGTCCTGAAGGCTAATGGGTCTTTATCCCCTAATGCTTTTATGATGCTGACTTGTTCACGGCTGTTCGCTGCTCTTTTGTGAGAAGAGACGAAGCAGTGGAGCTGAATGGACATGTAGTCAGAGAACTCTGTGGGAAACTCGCTTTTTCCCTTCTGTAAGATATAGCAATGTAACGGTTTACGCTATTCATCCATTATTTAATCACGAATGAATTTGTTGTTGAGTTTTAAATAAATTTTAAAAAGACAATCCTGTCTTGCTATTTTTCCATAAAAGCTCGGAAACGTTACAGCACCCTCTGAATAAACTCCAAGAATCACCCGTTTAAATACTCACTTCACTTAACTTTAAATTTACGTCCCGAAGAGGAAATGCGTGGGAAGTTGAGGAGTTCAAGAAAGATAACAAAAATTTGAATAATCGGTTTATTGAACTAAGGGAAAACCTACAGATTTTAAATTTTAAATCCCATTCATTAGACGACAATATTTTGTTTCCAATAAGACGTTTATTTCTAAGCTTATACATTTGCGTTAAATGATTTCATTATTAATTCGTTTCCAAAAAAAATAAGCCGTCTTTCTAAAAACTTTTGTGATTTTCCATCTGCAATACGAATATGGGATATACACGTTATTATCTCTTTCTTAACTTGAACTTTCTCGAATATTTTATCTGTTATTATCGCTTGAGCACATGTTTTCTCTTCGTCATTTAACTCTACAGCTGAAGGAGAAGATTCTATTTTACTTTCCAAATTATCGCCTTGCAAATCCAAGCATTTTATGCTGATTCTTGTTGCTAATTATTAGCATCTTGAATACCTACAGAACATAATAGAGACGCTTTTGGGAGAGCAAATGCGACATCGCCTTCCTCTTTTCAGGACCTGAAAACAGCGTTGCTTTAGGAGTGGGACCTATTACCACAGAAACTCATAAACTGCCTCATTTCCAGCGTGAAGTAACGCTGTGAAAGCTGTATATCTGTTAGAAAACACAATACCCTCTATTAGTCTCCTTTTCTGTTTGATTTGGCAATATCTGTTTTCGAATTTTCAGCGCGGATGATGACTGTTGGATGGTATATTTTTTTGTATTTTATCAAAGTATATCCATACTAAATTTCACTGAAACCTCTATTTATCAGCTATGGAGATAATAGACAAAATGTTAAAATTCTTTAAATTTTGAACACCATGCCAATATCTTATAATGTAATCCCATACAAAATCTATAATTCAACGTTCTTCTACATTACCATGTTCCTCCAAATTAAAATCGAACGGTGATAATGAAATTTTATATTACTCTAAGTATTGCAATTTATTTCCTACACTTCTTCATTTTTTAAAAATTTCATTCAGACTGCAATAAAAGTTTCTGATATATTTTTGCCTACATACATAGCTTTAAGTCGAGAAAAATAATGCAGAAACGTCGACGCATTTAAAATTCATATTCTCTTTGATTAGAAAAATACATATTCAATTCAAATTAATTTAACTAATTAATTCAGTTTTATTTTTCGAATTTTTAGGCATACAGACTTTGTAATTTCCATTTTAAATATTATTCCATTTTATATAATAGGCTACAGGCTTTCCATTTTTCTATAGTTTTTAAATTTGTCCCCAATTTGGAAAATTTTCTGCATTATTATTTAAGTAATTAATTATTATACTTCAATTATATTACTGCATTAGTTATTATATTGAAATTATATTTTTCTGCATTAATTATTATTACTATTCTTACCTATTTGGTTAATTTCTGCTAAACAAAATCTGTTTCCTCAAAATTTTGATTTTTGTTTTATAATAGTTGCTTATTATGAAGTCTTTTACTAATTCCGCTTTTTTTGGTACAAAACTTAATTAATAATTTTTTATTTCATGATTTACCCAATAGTTATTTTGATTTCTTAGTGGAGAAATTTTTAAAAAAAATTTTCACTAATTCTTAATTTTTGTTTCAAGCCCACGTCGGAGCAGATTATATATTGATGATTAATTACATTTAACGTTTTAAAATTTTAATTTTATTGCACCTTACTTTTTATTAATTTTTAATTTTTATTTCAAGAATTCCCAATCATCTACATATAATTCAAAAACGTGACTCGATTGAAAATTCTTCAGCTGCTCCTTGGAAAAGATCGAAGAATTTTCAAGAATATTTTTTATATTTATTATGTTGTTATTCTTATATTTTATTATTTTTTACTGAATTATTTTTGTTTCAGTTTTATTGAATTGATTTGATTCAATTCAATTTTGATACGCGCACTTCCGATTAGACGTTTGACCACATCACAACTCCTACCACGACTACAGTACTGACTCAGGCCATGTTATATTAACTGGTGCATTCTCTAGTCAGTTTTCTCATCCACAACTAAATAATCATCATTGTACACATACACGCACATGTATATCTGTATGTTTTGCTTCGAAACACGTATGCTTGCATGCGCGATTCCGGTTAACAGGGGCACCGTTAATTTGGGACAAATTTTAAATAACAATTCCAGGTTTGTTAATCTAGCCAGTTTTTTTAATTTACTTGAAATAGCATACCGTTTATTTGAGGATTTATCAGATTTGGCAATTCCTCACATTTGTTGACTTCAATGTCAACTTATTTCATTTAAAAGTTGACAAATACAACTTATGTTTATAGAGAATCAAGAAATGCTTATGTTTATAGAGAAACAAGAAACTTTTACCTGCTTTCAAGCTTTAATTTTTAAGATTTTGATTAAAATTGTCTGATCAGGAAACAATGGTGACATTTTCGAAATGAACAAGTACTATCAACGGATGTTGTTGAGGAGAAGAGGTAAGCTCTACTTTTTGCCTTTCAGGAAGGCAGTCTATTTTCTGCTTTAGATGTCTATATTTTGATTTTTTCTCTCGCATTCAATCAAAATGCCAAACAGAGCATTCTATAGAGATTCTTATAATAGTAAATCTTGGGTGCTGCATGAAATATTTTACATAAATCGAATGAGTAAATATAAGCGCTTCCTCAGTCTTCGATTTTAAAGAGTTCGGTTTAAAGTACTTTAACCGAACTCTTTAAAATCGTGTGTTTCAAAAGATTACTACTATAAAATTACAAAGATTACTACTACAAAAGATTACTACGTGTACTTTACCAGCAAAACGTGTGTTTCAAAAGATTACTACTAATAATGATATTTGAAGAAAAATGAAATTGGGAACATTAAAAAAAAAGTAAAGGCAAAGTTTCTTTTCATTTGGCTTGCCTTCGTGATGTAGTGATCAGCACGCTCGGTGCGTACTCGAGAGGGCCGTGGTTCGAATCCCGGAGAAGGTATTGCTCATTTCTCACATCTTCTACTGCAAAATAACCTAATGTCTCTACAGTATAAGTGTTTTGAACTTCTAAATTTAAAAAAAATCACTATTTATAGTCTTAACTGCTGCTGAAATGTTCGATCTTCCGAAAAACGGATCTTTAGTTCGCCCCCTTCTCCTTCGTTCCTCCGATGTCCCTCTTGGGAGCTGTGTTCAAGACTCCTATGACTTTACAAGATAACTGAGGCAGCTCTACTTGTCTGGCTCAACTACCGTAAGATATAGGCTCAATATCTATCAGATATCGTAATGTTAATATTACTGTGTATTCTTATTGTAATGAAAGTTTCCTTTAAAGGAAAAATGATACTTACTTGTTATAGAAACTGCCCCAGTAGAAGTCGCCAAATTTTCATAATGTGCCAAACAGTGGCAACCATGTTCATAAAATCCTTCAGTCAAGCAACGTCATCATTTTCGTATACGTTCTTCTTGTTGTACTTCAGGTTCGAACAGTTTTAATAAACACAAATCTTGATATTTTTGCGTGGAAAAATTTCTCTAGGGATGCAGTATTTTGCAGTAATATTGCCGAGAAGAACAATGATAAGAAGCTTTTAGTGGATAGCTGGTGCGCGAATAGGAGTTTGTGATATTCTCTAATGTTCTCAAAACGAAAACAAATCGCTGTGTACACGGAGAAAACAGCAGGGGAAAAAACTTGCAGAAGGATTTCGCGAAAAATCTGAGTTTTTTTTATTTTTTAATGTTTTATTTAATTTTTTTTCTTAATTTAATTATTAAAATTTGTATTTACAGTTGATAAAGTATGCTTACTTTTTATATATTGATAATGTTTGCCGACTTACGATAAATATCGATAGTTTGAGAAGTTTTCAAAGTCTGTGAAAATCGCCATCTTGCACTCGATATATGACGTTTACCTTTTTATCTGTTCAGAGCTTGTTACCCCGCCGGTAGTAAAGAACATTTTGTACATTGGTAGTTTATTCTGGGTTCTGTTCCCGAGGCACGGTCTGTCTATAGTATGAAGTCTCATGAATTACCTCATGTGTTATGGGAATCTGAGCCAGTTCCTCTTAGAAAGTACTTCACGCGCTAATTCTTCCTTCAGGCAGGCTCGCGTGCTATGTTATGATTAATTAATCACCAATTTCAAAGTCTGTTCAAAATTACCTTTTTAGCTATCCAATTTTAAGCTTAATTAAAGCAGTTTTCGGCAAGCTAAAATGTTGCACTTGTGTATTTTTTGATATCATTTGAGACACCATATAGCAAAACTAGTCAATTAACTTGTGTGCTCATTGCAAAAACGTGCTGTGGAAGTGATTTATGCAAAATATGCTTTGTTGCTCTCATAATTCTGGATCTAGTTCTGCTGATTTCGATTGCCTGAAGCTTCTCTGAATCAGTATCGCATATCATAAGTAAGTCTGTATCGGAAAGTGCAACAAGCCTAATGTTCTGTCTCGGTATTTATTGTAATGTTAATACTTGTTTGCTAGTTGAATACAGCGTCTGCAGTTTTAGCGGAATCCTCAAGAAGAGGCCTCGAAACCGCTCTGATGTAAGACTTCAAATCACACCTCACTGAACAAACCTTAAATTATAGGCTTCTCCAGATTAGGACTGACGAGGAAGGTTTTCCAGCCTATTATGTTAAATTGGTTTGCAAAAAAGTGCAGCTGCTTCTATACAACGGAAAAGAACGGTATCGGTTTAATTTACCAGTCGAATCCTTATGGATAATTCAGTAAAAGTTATATTTGGTTTTTGATCATCAAAAGAAAATTAGCTAACCAGCAAAATTAAACTTTTTGCTTGTTAAATGGAAATATAATGCTTTTAACAGATTTACCTACTGATTGCAAAATTTTGATGCAGACACCACATGACTTCTTTGTACAGTCTATTAAATTATACACATTTTTTTGCTGCACTTCTTCTACAATTATTTGATCGAATTATTTCAATTTAATTAATTGATTCTTCAAGGCAAGTTAAAAATGACATCAAAAATTGCAAGTTTTGAAATTAAAAATTCTAGTCAATTTTTGTCGTACGGGAATCGAACTTCTTGTAATTTTATTTTTTCAAAATGAGTATAAAACTTTTCCAAATATAAGTATAGGATCCGGGAGACTTCATTAAAAAGTTAGATTTCGTTATTTGTCCAAAATAATTTCTTTCTTTCTTTTTTTTTTGTTTGTTTTAATTTGAGATAGCTAAAGAATGGATATTTTTGTCATTCAAAACACTTCTGTAACTGGAAGTCTGCAATTGGAAGTACGACCAACGATGGCGAAAATGAAGGCCGGGTAAGGGGGTATATACAAATATACGTTTGGTACTGCCGACTGTAATAAATAGGATGTGCACGACTAGACTCAGCAGACTCAGGTACAAAATTTTAAAGTTTTTGGGTTAGGCGAGCTACATACGTACACTGCGCAAAAAAAAAAAAAAAAAAAAAAAAAAAAA